>JABTXL010003013.1:212623-246926 GCA_025134845.1 Neodon shergylaensis
GCTGGACTCTGTAGCACTAGAAGCAGGGGTAGCTGCTGGACTCTGTAACAGGTACACCCAACAAGAGAGGGGAACCAGAAAAGGAAGCCAGAGGATGTGGTAGCCAAGGCTCCACTGGGACACACCTCTGCTTGGCGTCAAATGTTGAGTTTATGCAAAAAGTCCTTTCACAGGTAGAAATCAGACAGGCACTAGACACAGCAACAGCAAATGCAAGCTTACCCTGCAGCTGGCATCCTCTCCTCTCAGGAGTGCAGAACCCAAGAAAGTACAGCCACATCACAAGCCGCAAGTCACATGTGTCTGTCCACACATCCTTTACCATGCTTGCAAGTTCCTGACACAAGTCTATAAACAGAGGTTTTTCCCTCCTTTTGGCTCCATGGGAGGTGCTGACTTTTCTCTTTGATATGTGGGAAGAGCTTACTTGTCAGAGCCTGTGTAACTCTAAAGAGCACTTATAAGTTCCAGAGGAAATAGAGGAAGGATGGAAAAAATAATGTTTCCTGGAGAAACCATTTTAACCTGAGCATCTCTAGCCCCTCCCTTCATAGACCACGTTACCAGTGGCTTTGCTATTCTTGAACAAAGCCTCAAAAATGCATTAAGACTCATTCAAGTGTAAGTGTAGTTACAAACTATAGCTCTAACCCAGTGGAGAGATGAGGCCACAGACAGGAAGCCTGGCTTGCCCGCCTGGTGAGGGTACAGAGGTGAGACTCACGTCTTCAGCTAACACGGACCTGTAACTAAGCACACAATCACACACCCTGCACGAAAGCAGTCTCCACACAGAAGGGAAGCATCTTCTGAGGATGCTGGGCTACTGCAGACAAACTGCAAAGCCAAGCAAAGCCGGAAGGAGCGAAGGGAGAAGCACACAGTGGATAAAAAGGGTGAATTCTGTTCTGTCTTGCTTCGTTTCTGTTTTTCATTTTTGCACTGCAAACTAAACCCAGGGCCTTATGCATGTGCGGCAGTGCTCGACAAATGAGGCATCCCCGACCTCTCGGAGCACTTGTTCATATAAAAATTTAATGGCAGGTGAGGGAAGAGATTTGCTTTTTATAAAGTACGTATTAATGTATGAAGAATAAAAGAATAAAGAATGTGATATTAAAACGCACATCTGCACAGCAGCAGCAGGTTAACCCTAACCATCACCTGGCCCTGGAACATCCGATCAAAAGGAGAACACAAACAAGCAGACAAAGCAGGCTGGAGCTCAGAGGCCAGAGCTCAGGCTGGAGCACAGAGGAGCCATGCTGAGGTGGGCTCTCAGCAGACAGTCAGACTTGCAAGGCCAAGAACCCAAGCTTAGGAGCTGCGAATAGGCTGAATACTCATCTACTGACAGAATAGGAGCATCAGCCCCAGGGCTCTGGCTGGAGAGAGAGTAAGGACGGTTAGATCAGGCATTAAAGGATGCTCGGGTCATGTTAACCCCTCATGGCAAGTGCTCCTTAGTAGTATTTTCTTATAATAGATGAAGCTCTAAACCGCACATAATTCAGCTGCTTGGTGAACGACTGTTAGCTCCTCCTCTGTGTCAGACAGCAGTCGTCACTGCCCCAGAGCAAGAGGAGGGAACACCCTCAAATCCCATGAAAGCTGGGGACCAATGTCGGGTCTGTGGATTGACACTGGAGCCACTCCTGACGATCTATCAAGGCAGCAGGCCTGCCACTCTCCCGCAGACCTGCAGAGCTGTCAATCACGCAGCAGCTTCAGCAATCCTTCAGCTTCCGTGGCCACAGCTGCTTTAAACAACTCACAGCTGCTGCGAGAGAGGGCTCCTCAGCCACCCACACCTGGAAAGATTCCTTTCCAGTCCTGAGAATCAACACCACAGCTGTCACGGCCATAGCTTCAAGACAAAAAGCCCACACCAAACAAAGAGACCATGGTATGTTTTGTTCCTCTAAGGAGGAAAAATAATGAGAGACGTGACATGTGAAGTGGTGCGTGGAACTGCAGGGACGGCCTTGTCAGCCAAGCGCACAGCAGGTCAGGAAGACAGAATGAGCAGTGGTGGATGTCCGAAGAGGTGGAGATAAGAAGGCTGGGAGCACAGAGCGAGTTTAAGCAGCCCGGAGTACGGGTGAACGACAGCCTTCCCAAAACCGCGAAGACACAAAAGGAAAAGTCCAAAAGCTGTGGGATCCAAAAGGCTAAGCCATGAAGAGAAAACATAAAATAGTATAGAGCGTCCACAGCCTACTTACAGAAAACAGAATGTTTAAATAATCCAGAAAAGGGACACACTACACACCGAAGAATTAAAGTCGACTTCCTACCAAAACCCACGAGCCAAACACCAATGACAAGATGTCACATGTGACAGTTCATCCTGAGTCAACCTGAGCTGGAAACGCCGAGGAGACTAGTGATGTGTGCTTTGGAGTTGGGGAGGCACACCCCAGCTTGCAAGCACAGGCAGATGCTCCTTGGTCCCCGTCCACCAAGAGGCGCTCCACCATGCATTCCTGCTACCAGGCTGGTGTGCAGCACCGGAGCTCCACAGCAATGGCAACACCAAGCACACACTGAAACCATGAGTTTGTCACGGCGACTAAAAGCCCACGAATACTTAGGGGGAGACTATACGGCAGTATAGAATTCTTGAAGGAGTTATCTTCAACCAGACAAACAAAATGGGAAGAATTATCTGCCCAGATCTGCACTCAGCACACAGACATTTCCCCAGGAAGAAGAAAAATAAAACCAGACTGAGACGTGGACCTCACAAACAGAACTAAGGGAACTCGGAATGCCAGTATGGTGAACTTGGCAGACACAGCACTTTAAATGTAACTGGCTTTATAAGGCAAAAATAAAAATGCACTGTTGACTCACAGAATATAAAATCTGAAGATTGCAGAACTGCATAGCAATACCACAAGAAGATGAAATGACAATATTTCAGAAAGTAATTTTACTGTACATTAAAAATATGCGGTATAAGTTTAAAAGTATACTACAGACATCTGTATCACTTAAATAATAGTTAGCAAAGATATAAGTCAGTCAGCCTATATTAGGCATAACATGAAATTATTAAGGAAAAAAACTCAAACATAACTCTAAGCCAGGAAAAGGAGGGAAAGAGGCAGAATGTGAACCAGAATGCAGCACAGGAAACAACCAGTACAATGGCATTCAGATTCGAGCGGGAGCTAAGTGCATGGAGCACAAGTCTGACCAGCCGGGTCCGCTGTGGACTACACTGTAAGAGTCAGCATTTTATAAAGGAAAGGAGACAAAATTAAAGGCTAAAGAGCTGACACCATGCAAGCACTTCTCAAGAGAAAGCTGAGATGGAAGATAAATATTAGAGGAATTAGACTTCAGATCAAAGTTAGTCAGGAAGACACCACCACCCACAAACACATGTGCACCTAAACAGCATGCTCCAAAACAAAGACAAACGGAAATGCTTCTCTTAGTAGTGGATTAAATATGGAGGGGAAAAATTCAATAAATATATAGAAAGCAAACACTGTTATCAATACCCTGATATAGCCAACATTCCTTGGGAGTGAACTCTACCCAACAAGGTCAGTCTAGGCCCTCAAGGACACACACAGCGTTCAAAGCCAGATGATATTCTGAGCCTGGACAAGTCTCAATTTGATTTTGAAAACTGACATCATACCAAAGGTCCTCACTACCCCAGCTGAAATATATTAAAAATCAATAAAGATGAAATTTGGCAAGTTATAAAATAACTCAAAAAAAAACTTCTAAATAACTTATTATAAACTCTAAGGGAATCAGAAGTGCTGTGCAGTGAAGAAGCTAAAATGACAAGCTACAGATGCCCCGCAGAGTTCTGAAGGGAATGGACAAACACCCTAATTCTATGCGCTCTGTTTAGAAAATAACACAGGATTCAACAAAGAATCTAAGAATTCTCCTAAAAAAAAAAAGAGTAAAAGCACGGGAAATTCAACCCAGAAGTCAGGGCCTCCAGATACGGAGGGGAGGGGGGGGGGCAGGAGAGAGGCAGACAGAGAGAAACTGACTATAGTTTGGCTCAAAGGTCACGAGGTCTGAGACATCCTGGGATCTGCAGTCAGAGCACTAGCCTAGCGACCTGGAGAGCCGGCGGTGCAGGCCTGAGCCAGCAGAATGATCCTGAGACCAAGTCCACAAACAGGCCAGAAGAGCCATCAGTGGGGAACAGGCATCTCCTCTGACATGGTAAGGTCACTCTACTCGGATTTCTCGTTATTGGTATGAGGCCCGCTCTCACTGGGGAGGGCGACAGCAATGCTGTCCAAAAACAGCTTCAGACATGGCCAGAACACTGGACCATGTATCAGGGCATTTATGGCCCAGTCAACTTCACGTATGATGCTAAGCATCGAAGGTGCAGCCTTCACCAACCTGTCCCCTGTATGCGTTCTCCCAAGCCACACTTGGTCTCCCACACAACACAACACGACACGACGACCTTGCACAGAACCTGATGCACGCTCACTCCTTCCCCAAAATAGAAGGTGAAGTCCCAGAGTGAGGCTCAGTCTTCTGGCCCTCGGGCTCCAGTAACTTACAATGATAGCACCAAAAAGACTTAACTACTGTGAAGTGAAGTAAAAATATCACATGTTACCCTGTGAGGCAAAAGAACAAGAAAGCAAGACAGCACTTTATGCGCATCACAGATTGGTAAGAAAATCCACAAGCAACTGCAGCCCTAGCCTGACTGGCCCCCTGCTCACAGCCTGTACTGATGACTACTGTCTTCACTACCCGTTCATCATCCCTCTGCCATCAGCAACTGCTCCAACTGGCTGTGACTATTCACCTGCCAGGACCACCCTAAGCCCTGCTTCTGAAGCGCCAAGGCCATAACAGCGGCACCGAGCTTGGTACTGTGAAGAGCAACCCTAGAGGGTCACCTGGACCCTGGACTCTCTGTGCCTCCAGTGCAGAACAACAGATCGGTTTCTCCTTGACAGGACTCACCCAAGCAGGTGCAGTCTCTCCTTTGACTACTGATTCAGAGGCAGGGGGAGTCACTTACTCCCAGAGGGACCAGCAGCAAGCCTTAGAATCTGGTAGCAGCGTTCCTTTTCCCGGAAATGAGACCCTGTAGGCAAGCAAGGACAAGATCACGGGAACAGGAAACAGAAGTCTTGCTAGTGGGTCACTAAAACAATAGCCAAGTTCGTCTCCATCTTTGATCTCTGGATCCTGTGAATCCTCATAAGGGGAGGAACAGTACCGCACAGTAGGTGCTAACAGAGAGTGGAGGCAGATTCCTGGGGAATCTTGCATAGAGACTTCCGGGTTCAGTCACCAAACTGGCATTGTAACTGAACCTGCAAAAGACCCCTCCACTATTCTACCAAGCCATCTGACTTTGGAAAGCACGGAAGATGTTAAAGTAAGTGAACTCTGTAAGCTTGGTTGTGATTATGTCCTCTACCCAGAGCACAGCTGCTCTTAAAAGACCACTGGTTCCTCAGAAAAACTGGGGGAAAACTGGAAGTATAAACTTTGACAGGTGTTTGAGGGACACTGCTGAAGGCGACCCGGCCTGCCCTTCATTTAGAAGCTGCGAACTTTAATCTCAGCACTCGGGAGGCAGAGGCAGGCGGATCTCTGTGAGTTCGAGACCAGCCTGGTCTACAGAGCTAGTTCCAGGACAGGCTCCAAAGTCACAGAGAAACCCTGTCTCGAAAAAACAAAAAGAATAAAAAAAAAAAGAAGAAGAAGCTGCGAACTGCCCGAGTCTGGAACCGGCGGGAGCTGGGATGCACTCTTTATCATTCTGCTCACAACCGACCTGAAACTTTCTACTTATGCAGATCAATTCTTTATTCTACTTCTGAAAACACCAAAATCAATATGACGGGACCACAGGTCTACAGAAGCAGACTATTCTACCTCTTTGGCTCTGTGCACATGCTGGTAGCCCCTCACATCTCATCTTTGGCAGCTAAGTGCTCTGGGTTCCCGTTCCCCAGTTCAGTGGCTGCAAGTCCCACTGTAAGTCCTGCCTTAAAATACACCACCAGAGTTCTTACAGGATGTCAGGGCTCCCCTAAAAAATGTATCCCAACAATTTCAGTGAGTAGGTCTTTTCTTCAGGCAGTGTTTCATGTAGCCCAGGCTGGCCTTGAACTCCCTATGTAGCCTAGCATGACTGAACCTTTGATCCTCCCACGTGCCATCACCCCCCACCTCAGTGAGTAAATCCTCAATGAGGCACGGGCTCACATTCTCACCTCCCTAACCCTATAGACCCCAACTTGACCGTCACACCACAGCAGGTGCAGCATTCCCAACCTGCTCAGGAAACTGCATCTGGGGCCATGCTGCAGTTATCGTGGGGGGAGCAGGTGTAGTACCACAGCTCTGCCTAACTTCCCAAACTCAAGTGCAGAATCCCTGCATAATGCTAGCACATCAAAGAATCTGGTCTGATCTGACTTTCGGCCCATCAGTCACACTCTGCAGACCTGGTTATAGTTCCACCCTGCACACCTAAACCTTCTGTGTAAATTATGAAGCTCGCACAGCCCTTCAGAGCGCAGCACATCCTCACAGGACACGCTCTGAACCTTACCTTTAGGGGCTGATGATGCTTTGAGCCGCAGACCCAGAGACAGAGCGGCGAGAGGCTGTGAGCAGCCAGCATACCCAGCGTGAGGTTTCCTCGAGGGCACAAGAAATTAATTCCCCGGGAAGGACAAGGAGGTCACTCATTGCAATTTAGGGTTCAGTCTTCACCTACATCGGGGTTTCGTCCTATTTCCTAGTGTTGTGGGATATTTCTCTAACTGTGCAAAGGTGTGTTGCATTTGTTTAATCACATGGCGTCCTGGAAGACCCACGGCAGCAGTGCTAAGAGCTGAAACCTAAGAGAATGTCGAGCCCACAGGTTTGAATTCATTCCATCTTGACTAAAGGTCAGGGAGTACAAATAACAGGATATCTTACTAGTCAAAGCCCAGACAGCAGGATGTTTGACTTAGGGCACGGTTGCTAGGTGTTCTGAGAGGTAAGGAGGGAATTACGCTTGTTTGTTCCTTGTATCACGGGAGGGAAGTCCTTTGCCCTCCCCTTTTGACTGGAGTATATAACAACCATAAGTAATAAACTTGAGGCAGTCACAGTATTCACTGGAAGCCCTCCCGACTCTATCTTCTGTCTCTTGTCTGTTTCTTTCCTCAGTCCCCACGCCTCTTTTCAGGAACCTAGGAACGAGTCGGCCGTCCCAACAAGTGAAGACTCAGCAAACCCCGCAGACGGGAGCTGTGCATCTCCACACCTTCAGCCTCCCACTATTAAAGGTTCAGACTCTCGAGAGCACGCAGATCCGACTATGTTCTCAGCAAAGGTCTCTTTAAAAGAAAACAGACTAGTTCACCAAGAGAAACACATAAAGTACTTGCCTGCTCACATTTTTCCAAGATGATATAAAACGTATTCTAACCACCAATTTTCATTTCCCCTTGAATTAAAAATACCAGAATCCTCAGCACATATTTTTCATGTGATTCTGACTTTAGCATGAATCACCTGTAATTTTTTCAACTCCACACCTAGTAAGTAATTGAGCACCAACTCTAATAATACTTCCAACACACATAAACCAAGCCCAGGAGAGAAGAAGTCCTTTTTAGAAACACACCTTCCTATCTTAACTCTGACAACGCCCAATCCAAAAGCAGCAGCTGGGTGTGGTCTTCATCACCTGACACCTTAGGGGTCAAGGTCCTACAGATGTGCCAGCTGGCCCTGCTTCTCTACTGAGTCAATTAATGTAATTAAAGTCAAACAATGATACCTCCAGGGAGACAGAAATGACACTCATTTTTATTTGCTCAAGATCCTTTCCTTATGTATACAAATTCCTTAAATTCTGTGTAAATCTTCAGTTGGTATTTTTATTATTTTATACTGAACCTTACGCAACTCTAGGAGCCAAAGGAGGGGCACTGCCATGGTAATCAACAAGTAAAAACCTAGCCCCGATTGAAGGGACAAGAAGGATACACCCAGGGCCACCTAACTAGTGTCTCTTGTGAGAACAAGTCAGATACACAGTCCCTCTGCAGGATGGTGGCACTGGAGTTTCCAATGGCACTGCTTCCCCAGAGCTGTCAGCTTGGCTCTGCGAAGAAGGAAATGCATGCTGGGATACATCTCTCAACCCCATGGGCAGATTGCTTCCATCTCCCTCAGTTACAAAGGTGACCACACGAAAGGTCACACACATGCAGTGGACAGCCCCACTGTCACACCAAGGGTCTGCAGCAGCAGATTCGTCTGCACTGGTTTCAGTTATGACACTGAGATGCAACAAGACAGTAACGTTCTATTAAATGAGGGAAAGCAGATACCTTCAACCAAAGCACAGAAATATACCAAACACACCTAGATGTATTCAACAAATCAAGAGGGAATATGGGCTCTGGTTGTCTGTTGTGGGGAAATTCCTTACACGGAAAATCCAACTTCCCTAAGCAGTATGTTCAGGCAAAGGACGCAATTCGATAAATGGTGCCTTTTGTTTGCTACTTTCCCTTTGGGCATAATGGCTGGCAATTCACACACCTGCAACGTAGCAATATCTGTGTAAGCTAACTGGGTTACAGAGAACAGTGTGACCTCCTAACTAGCGACACTCTTGTCTAGGATGCAGCGTTTATAGTTAACTGTGTTTATGCACCACCTCATCAGATCTACTTCTCACTCAGCCAGGGACGGAATCCACGTTTATAGATTGCTCATACTCTGGAGCCACCCTGCTGAAGGCAGGAGCCGATCCTAGGTTTTATTCTGTGGACTCATCTCACAGCACTTAAGACAGTAACTAATAATCACAATAAGTGGTTTAATACACAAGGGAAACTTTCCCTATCTGAACTCGAGTAACCCACAAATGATGTCTTCCGCAAAGCTTCGAATACACACAGATGATAAAGAAAATGGAAGAATATGACTGGTGGAATCAACACTAAGAACAATTTGGACCACGCAAATGTTACCCACAGCGGAAGGAAGAAGACTGCTAGAGGCATTCCAGAAATAATACTTGAACAACACTGGCAAAAAGTGCCAGCCAACTTTCTCCTAACTCAAACTCTACCAACAGCTTGTGATAACCAGGGAGCATCGCTGCCAGAAAGGACAGAGGCTCTGAGACACTGTAGCCCCTTCTACCTTCACCCTGCTCTCCCCAGCACTGGAGACCTGAAAACCCAACAGGTTCAAAGCACAGGAACCCGGGAACTCTTCCGAAAGCCCATTCTCAGAAGCTGCCACTCCTGACTAGTCCAGCTGCTCCCTGGAAACACTGCCCTGTGCTTATCGACATTTGATCTTACTCAGGTTGCCAGGACAGGATCAGCTCCGTCAAAAACAAAGAGCCAACCTTCTTAAAACTCAGGTGGCAACAGCTACACACACAGGCAAACATATAAATATGAGAAGTGGAGGAATGACACGTTCACATGTTATTTCTAAAAGATCCAACCTGCTCCTGAAAATCTACAAGGCCAAGTCTGTTCACAGAGCTGTACAGACAGACACTCAAGGTCCTGTGAGAGCACGCTGGAGAAAGACCTAGGACGGCCCTAAGACTCCGCCTCTCGCTCTGCACAGTAGTAAATGAAGGCTAAACATGAGTTACACATGCTCACCAGAGCACTATGGGCGTGCGCCATCCTGCAGAGACCCTTGGAAAAGGCTGGATGTATTAGTTCTATGTGTTAATGGAAATAATTGTATGTGGCCAATAATCTATACAGACTTCAGTGACTGCACATAAGTAAAGACAGAGAGCTGATCTCCAAAACAGACAAAGAACTCAAGAAATTGATCATCAAACAAATAATCCAATAAAAAAATGGGGTACATACCTAAACAGAGAACTCTCAACAGAGGAACCCAAAATGACACTTAAGGAAATGCTCAACATTTTAGGCATCAGAGAAATACAAATCAAAACAACTCTGAGATTTCATCTTACACCTGTTGGAATGGCCAAGATCAAAAATACTGATGATAACTTATGCTGGAGAGGATGTGGGGTAAAGGAAACACTCCTCTATTGCTGGTGGGAGTGCAAACTGGTACAGCCACTTTGGATATCAGTATGGCAATTTCTCAGAAAATTAGGAAACAATCTACCTCAAGACCCAGCATTACCACTTTTGGGTATATATATATACCCAAAGGATGCACAATCATACCACAAGGACATGTGTTCAACTATGTTCATAGCAGCATTATTTGCCATTGCCAGAACCTGGAAACAACCTAACTGCCCCTCTACTGAAGAATGGATAAGGAAAATATGGTACCTTTACACAATGGAGTACTACACAGCAGAAAAAAAAATGACATCTTGAAATTTGCAGGCAAATAGATCTAGAAAATATCATATTGAGTGAGGTAATCTAGACCCAGAAAGACAAATAGTGTATGTACTCACTCATAAGTGGCTTTTAGACATAAAGAAAAAAAAAAGCCTACAATTTACAATCCCAGAGAACCTAGACAACAATGAGGACCTTAAGAGAGACATACATGGATCTAATCTACATGGAAAGTAGAAAAAGAGAAACATGGCTCTAATCTACATGGGAAGTAGAAAAAGACAAGATCTCCTGAGTAAATTGGGAATGTGGGGACCTTGGAAGAGAGCAAAAGGGACAGGAGAGGAAAGGAGGAGAGCAGAGAAAAACCTATACCTCAATAAAAACAAATTTTTAAAAACAAAAAAAAAATGAAAAGTCAATCAGTCCTGCTAAAGCAGGAGCTAAAATGCCAAAAGCTGACTGCTGCACAGCAGCGTGGGCCACCCATCCTCACTCGCTGGGGTACCGGGTACTGTACACAGCAGCCACCATGGAAAACTGTGCTGAGAGGCTAACATGCACCTGCCATCTGGTCCAATATTCCACCTCCATATTTAACCAAAGGAAATGAAAACAAATGTCTCTTAATGATTAAATATGAATGTACCCCAAAATGGACTTTTATATCAGTTTCATTCCAAAATACAAAACTTAGAAACACCCTGAATGTCCACCAACTAGTGAGTGAGAACACGGTGGTCTACTCACATAAGGAAATACTACCTCCCCCCCTTTTAAAGGAGGCACCAAAATGGGTGCACCAAAACTGCATCTGGTGAAAGGCTGTGGGAGCAATGGGTGGCACTATATCATTCCATTTACACAATCCCAGAAAAGGAAACAATGGTCAGAGAATACAGCTGTAGCTATCCAGGACGATGCCAACAAGCAAACTGGTGACGCTATGTGACCAGGCATCTGTCAGAGTGTATACAAAAACATACTAACTCAATTAGTGGAAGGTTCTTCCTAAACTAAAATGTGAAAAAAAAATGTCCTTTGAGAAAATGTACAAACTTCAATTCAAATAAACTAAACCCAAGTTACTGGAAACCCGAGTAAGAAAGGAGACACAGAAAGAAACCAAGCCCTTCAAATGTTTCCAAATCCAAAAGAAAAAACCATTACAAAGACATGGATACATATGATACAGAGTGGCATCACCAAAGTTTACACTGTACAAGAAATGAGAAAACTTAATGAGAAGTTATAAGGAATAAGTTGCCAGTGGGCACTGTGATTGTGAAACTTAGAATTTACTTTTTCCTTCTTTTTCATAAACAGAAACACCTCACCCACCTCAATCCATTCCTATTTGGCTTGTGTCAAGAAAGAGCCCTTCAAAGTCTTCGTCATTCATAAAAATTCTATATACTTTACAAACCTGACTGTAGCTGGGTGTTCAACATTGCCCGACTAAACAAATACCTGTCTGTCAATTCGAGTTTGAGACAAGTTAATTAATGATCAGACAGAAAAGAACAACCAATGTTTCTCTGAAAGATTTCCTAAGCAGTTTCTTTTCCTGTGAAGTATTAAGATTAAAATTTTTCTTAAAGACTCAAAATTCCTGGGCTAAATACCCATTAAGACGATACATTTTTCCATTTCATAAAAGAGAGGCGACTTAACTTTCTCGTTCTGTTTTATGTTTATTTCATGTGGATTATGCTGTTGCTAGGCAACCAGTTCACATTTCCCAGCCCACGGAACTGCCTCCTAGCCATCCTGAGGGAGATACCAAACTTCCTCACCAGGCAATTCTCCACACACTATCACACTGCACCAAGGAGGTGCAGCGAGCAGGCCTAGCATCTTCCCTGGGTTATTTATCCCAACAGGTGCTGAGGAGACAACCCCAAAGCAGGAGAAAGTGTGGCTGTGAGGACCACAAGTGTAGGGCTCCGCACTTCTCACCGGTTGCTGCCACCCCGTCCCGTGAGTATCAGCAGGCTTCTGCCTGAAACCCTGAGGTGAGGTGATTGCTGGTCCACCCAGTGACAAGATGGTACTCCCTCAACCACACAGCATGCAAACGTGTTTCTGAGCCATCCACCGACCCGGGCGGTAAAGATCGGGGCGGACGCTGTCAGTGTCTACACAGTGGAGGAAGAAGTCGGAGTTTGGGGAGTGGGGGGAGCCCTGAGGCGCCTCAGCCGAACCCAAAGCCTCCCCCGCCCCCCACACCCCGAGCGCTGAGGATCGAGAGCACCGCGGCCGCGGCGGCCCAGAGGTGCTGGAGCGGCAGACGACTCGCGTGCAAAGCGGCAAAGCTTCCTCCGGAGGCGGCGGCCGTGCAGACGCGGCCTCCTGCGGGGGAGACCGAGGTCCCGCACTCCGCAAGGTGCTCGTCTCGGGTGGGAACCCGACACGGCGCCGTGGGCGTGTCACGTGACCGGCTCTCCCTGAGGACTCGCACTACCCGCCGCGGGAGCCTTTGCGCAAAATGCTGAAACCGGAAGGGGTGCGCCGCTCGGCGCCGGCGGGAACCGCGGCCGGCTCGGCACTTCCGTTCCGCCCGAGCGACGACTGCGGCGCGGCCGGCACGCGAAGTTCCCTCTCCACTCGGGACCACGCAGGGGCAGGTCCACACGGGCGAGGACGGGAGCCGGGCGCTTCCCCGACCCAGGTCCCGTGAGTCGCCCGGCCGAGGCCTCGTGGCTGGTAGGAGCTCAGCCACATTCCCACCCGGAGACCCGGACCCTGACGGCGAGCACCCATTTACCTGCTCCCGCCGCCGCCAAGTGCTCCCCGCGCTGCTGCGCGCCACACCCGGCTCCCGGACACGAGCCCCAGGACGCGGGCCAGCACCCCCCTCCCGGTGACCGCGGGCCCAGGTACCCAAGTTGAGGCTGCCCACGCACCACCCGGCGTCCAGGACCTCCTCACCGGAAGTTGATATCCACCAAGGCCCGCCCAGGCCTGCGCGCGGCGCTCCAGGCACCCTGGGCGCATCACATGACCCCAGTCTGAGGCCAGCTGAACCTCGTTTGAGGAGAGGAGGGATCTGTGAAATGGACCGACCTGGTTTACACTGCCCTGACCATCCTCAGAAACTGCATCGTGGCTTATCTTTTGCTCCATTCAAAACAAAACCATTCACCAAATGTTCCTCCTCTCAGGGGTTCAGCAGGCTAGACCACCGGAAGAGAGTCATAGTTGGGTGATCCTCAGATAATGGCACTCTACAATAGATTGGCTTTGGCTAGCGCTTTTCCTGACCTTACTCAAGAGCTACCTCCTATTTAAGGTTCTCATTCTTCCTTAGTGAGAGACGTATAAAACCACCTACCAAATCAGAATGTTCCTCCTGTTGAGAACTCGGATCTGCCATGAGAAAAACATTCTAATCCCTTCGCTGACAAGCAACTAAACATGAGGACCGAATAAAGCACCTGGCTGTATGACAGGCTCAAGACACGTTTGACGTGACGTCTGATCCTAATGGCTTAGCAGAAGTCTCGAGTTTCTGGACATGCCTAAGCTAAAAACTTGTCTAGACTGCTATGGATTTGAAGATCCCTGCCCTAGGACTGTAGTTACTCTTCTCACTCTATTATAGCGGTTCAGCCATACTCTGGAAGGCTGTTGGTTTTTCAGCTGCCATGACATCCTTATCTCAAAGCCTTCAGTCAACAGCTTCTGAAGGGAATACACACATCCTTGAAAGATTTTTGTTTGAGAGGGTTGTGTAGAATGTCATGCCTGTTAGGTGGAAATGACCAACAGGTAGCACACTTGCTCTGATGATTTGAACAACATTCACTTAACAATTTTTATTGAATGTTTACCATTTACTTGGGACTAATCAAGTGGTAACAATCTGGGAATGAACCCAATACATTCAAGATTTTTTTCTGTCTAGTACTCTGGGAATTTGAGTGTGAGTCTCTGGACTACATATATTCATCATATAAAGGGCATTCTTAAACATCTTGGGAATTGCTTTTCTCTCTTCCACTGAACAAAATTGACAACTACATATAATCTCTAAACTCAAAGCAGGAAGTATCGCCAGGATCCTGGCAAGCCTCCACTGAGTGGCTGATTGATTGTGATCCTAATAGATAAGTATTACAGTGCAGTAATACACATCAGGTCTCCTCACCCTTTTTCTATCCCGTCCCATTCTTTGTACAAACAAGTGTATTTCTATTACAGAAATTTGATGCTATCTTACACATATTTTTTTCTCACACATTCTTTATTGTTAAGCAACAAGTGAACGGCCACTTCTCATTTGTACATCCAGCAAGCTGCTTCCTATTTCTTGTTGATCGAGCAGTCTAATAGAAGTGAAAAGCTTTCGATAAGCATGTCTTAAACTGTTATCAATACCTTTGTGTCAGCTTGTGTCTTCTCTTCCGCCTGCCACTCTAATGCCTTTGGCTTTCCATCGAAACATCTGCGTGCTTACTCTGTCCCACATAATCCTAAATTTAGTATTACATGGACTTAATAGTAATGATAGGAACATTCTGTGTGCCTATGGCATTGACCAAAATAGAATGAGATTCTATTTTCTTAATTTGTACAATAAATCTACACTAGAGGTATATTAATTTAATCATCTCAAATAAGAGCACAGACTCAGGAAGGGTAACTTAACACACTAAAAAGCAAGATGGGAAGCCACATTGTCCCCCACAGCACACCACTCCACGTTTCAAGTCAGTGTTTCCCAGTTATCAGACTCTCACCTCTGAAATTCCTCATAAGAACCTGTGTTCAGTATGCTCATACTTAAGCCCCCAACACTGAAGTATTTTCATGACTTACAAAGAAAAGCCCATGCCCTTCAGCCGTCATCCCTTCCATCTCTTCACTCTCACGACAGCCCCAGGCACCATTAATCTGCTTTCTGTCTCATACACTTGTTTCCTCTGGACATGTCTAATACGCACAACGTGCGACCATTTGTGCCTGGTCTCCTTCACTTTGCGTAGTGTTTTCTGAGCCCGCTTACATGAATAATACTTCTGTGGATCATCCAGCAGTTCTGTGCTCACCTTTACCTCTTGGATAGATATTGGGAATAGACTCTAGTTGCTGAGTCACATGCTAGCTCTACCTTTTAGAAATTCCATCCTCTTCCCCGCCATTTTACACTCCCTGCAGAGGAGAGGCCTCTCATCTCTTTGGGGCCTCGCTTCTGGAACGGTGACCTTGAGTACTTAGCACAGTCCTTACCTCTACAATCACCTGACACCGTTCCTGACGTTTGCTGCGCACGTGTCTACAGATCCACAGTACTCATAGTGAGCTGAGAGGAGCAGCATTGTCCACACCCTCAAGACCAAGTGGAGAGAGAGGTGCAATCAAATCAGGAATCAGAGCCGCTGGGTGCCCCTCTCAGCCTGGCTAACCAGGGGGTGTTGCTCGTTGGATAGAAAGCTCATGACAAGCCCTGAAGTGCAGCTAAGAAGCAGGAGCGTGCTTCAAACAAACATGGAGGGAGGGGGAGAAGGGAAGGACTGTGGCAAGTGTAAAACATGGCTTCCATTCCAGAGAAAATAAGATAATGTATTGGTGTTCAAATGTAAGTGGCCATGGCCTGGGAACACTGGTTCACACTGCAATAGAATGACATGTTCCACCATGGATGAGATTGTACGACTTTTTCATGGTCACAGGACAAAAGAATGCACTTTCCGAACTTATTGTTGAGAACATCAGCTAGACAGGTTGCAGCTAAGCAGAGAAGTTTCTGCCTATATGTTTAAGATGTTACGACTCTTTTAGCCTTTGGGTCAGTAAATGCTGATGTTCTGCTAAGTTAATACATTTCAAAGATCTCACCTGTCAGTAAAAAGGGACATTAGATCAGATGTGGACTTGGGTGTAAATGGTTACTAAGGGGGAATAAAGACAGCCCAAGCTCATTTTATTTCTCGATCTGTAACATGCCACCACTCCATAACCAAGGACATTTTAATCAGTCAGTCCCCAGAATCCTCAACATAGATATGGCATTGGGACCAGGGGGTACCATGAGATCACATAGGAAAAACAGGACTGTCTCTTGAAGAGGCAAGATAAGAAGGAGTTTTGCAAACTCAACAGAAAGATGGGAGTTTTATTCTGAAAGCAATGGGAAACTTTGGGGTGTGTTCATCAAGTCTGGAGGAATTGTTGAAGCAGAGGTGAGCAGGGGGAGAGAGGTTACCAAGACTAAAATAGCAACTGGCAGGCATGAAGTAGCCAGGATGAGGATCTATGAACAAGGTGGCCATGAAGACGACCCTGTTTATTGTAGGCAAAGGAGAGGGGAAGATCAAGATCTGAGCATGGGTCCAGGTTCTGAAGATGTTTAAAGAGGTACGGGGATGGAGATGCATTTGGAAGCAGCAGCCATAGAACACGAAATCACCCTGAGTCCCATCTAACTGCAGCACAGCCCTGGGAGACTTGGAGATGACATGCTATTTCTCACAGCTCTGAAGGTTGGGAAGTCCAAGATCTTGGTGCAAAGGATCTGATGTCTGATGAGGGTGCTTTCTGGTTCATAGATGGCACTTGACTTCACACAGTATCAGCCTTCCACCTGAAGACACCAGTCAAACCCAGAACCAATCATCTGCCAAAGGACCCACCTCCTTACATAGTCACACAGGGAATTAAACTGTCATGTGGATTTGGGAAACACAAACAGACCACAGCAAGGGGTTCAGAAGTTGTGCCGCTGACCATGGTGGTTTAAGTGTTACCCAAAGAAATGACAAGGATCACAACAGAATTATGTAATATCTCAAGATGTATGATACCATGTGCAAGCTGAGAATATCTGAAGGGTTTATTATTTGTTACCTGTGAGGCTTTGCATGAAGTTCAGGGGAGAGTCCCCAAGTAGGTCTAAATATGAGAGTTTAGGAAAGACTTTTAGCTTGGTGTGGTGTGGTGTGTGTGTGTGTGTACGCACGCTTGGCGTTTTGTTTTGGTTTTTCACCATGGCATAGAGCTATGCAGTGTTGGGAAGATCCCCACACTGGGCTGTGTTTGTCAGGGGTAAATTTTCTGTGGGCACCAAAACCTGGAATACCCAGGCTTACTTATCACTCTGCGCTCATGCATGGCAACAGGTAACAAGTTCAGAGTATGATTTAAAGCTATCAAGAGGTAAACGTCAACAGTGTAATCATGTGCGCGTTCATACAGGTGTATTGTGCATGAGTGTGCATGTTCACGTGGACATGTGTGTGTCTAGAGGCCAGACGTTGGGGTCATGTGTCTTCTCGGCTTCTCTCCACCTTGTTTCTGCATGGTCCAGGTTCCATGGGAGCTCATCAATTCGGGTAGGCTGGCCGGCCAGTGAGCTCCAGGGATCCACCTGTCTCGGCCCTACCCCACTGCCAGTACCGGGATTACAGATGTGTGTTTCCACACTTACCTTCTATATGGGTAATGGAAATCTGAGCCTAGGTCCTTATACTGGCACGACAGGCACTTTACCGACTAAGCCCGCAAGGAGTCCCCATGACCCTGTCACATGAGTGACAAGAACACTCACTCCGTTATAATGTCTTTGAGTAACTTCTTTTTAGTTGAGGATTTTTATTGTTATTTTGATCATTTTTTCACTACATTTTGTTTTTTACTGGGAATTGATAGTTGTGTATGCCGTACTGATTGCTAGACTTTAAGGCTCTCCAGAGGGACCTAACTTATTCGACAGTGAAGCCGGTGGGACAGAGAAAAACTGAATATGCCAGTCCTGGGATTATCACAGCTCTACTTCCTGAAACCATATGGACTAGTAATCAGGATTCTTTTTAGTGGTTGTTGGAACTTCATCTCTTCCAAGAATATAAATGAAGAAGTGTATGAGTCTCACTGCTTTTATAGCTGATTTATTAACATGACAGAAACAGATCTTAGAGCAGGTCCAGGGAGCGAGACAAAGCCATAGACTCCGGAGGTGAGAACTAAGGGTTGATGAAAGAAGTTCTAAAGCCTTCACATTGTGTGATTGTCCAATCTATTATCTGTTCAGTTTTCTGTTACCTGCACGCTTAAGTGTGTGATGGTGTAGAAGGATTCTGTATCTCTAGCTTCAAATGAAATATTTGAAGTGAGCTGTCATCCCCTGAAAACACAGAAGGGCCTTGTCTGCCTTCTTTCCTCGGCCTTGTTTGGGCTGTACAGAGATGAGAGTTGAGCAGGTGCATATAGGAGCTGTTCTCCAGATTCACGTGACATTTGCTTGTGATAGGACGACGAGAAAGGATTCATTACATTCATTTATGCTCCAGCAATGCTCAAGCACGCATGGGCAGCCCATTTATGGCGGTTCTCTGGTTGTTCCTGTCCTGGGCAGTCCTAGATGCTTGTGTTATTGTCACACCCAAGGTTCCACAGTCTTCCTTTATGCTGTCTATCCAGCGTTTTGTTTTGTTTTGCGGGGTGGGGGGGCTTCCTCTTAATCTTATCCCATGCACTCCTTCAAGCGGTGCTGTCTTCGGGTACCTGCCATCATTCATTCTCATAACATGGCCGCAGTATCTCAAGTGCCATTACCGTATCCCGTAGCTTACTTCCTTCTGTAGAAGGAGATGTTTCTGAAGGCCATCATTGTACAGCCTATCTCTTCGTGTGGCGCTGATGGGAAAGGACATTGAACACTAATCAGAGACGCACACAGCTGGAGAACACAGTGAACAGAGAATGGCTTAGCTCGTTCCTGATCTTTGTTTAGTTAGATACCCTCTGAGTTACGCCCGACACACAACCATCCTAGAGGGGATATGTGATCCCTAACTTCTCACTCTGAGGTCACCAGGGGACCCCTGCCCCGTTGGCCAGCTCTGTCCTCATTACACACCGTTTGGTTTACATTCTTAGCCTAGTTCCAGCTGAATGAGAATCTCTCTTCTATTGATATCTGAAAACATGAATTGCTCCTATGGTAACTGAGGGCAAATGCTCCAAAGGAAAAAAAAAACAAGCCAAAAAATTAAGAGAAGTCATAATTTCATCTATAAAATGTTGAATCAATTAATAAACGTGTATTTCATGGTTACCTGCTTTTAACGGGGACATCTGAGTAACTCACAAAAATGGTGGCTGAAGATAAAGGGCACATGCGTCCTCCCTGTACTGGCGCTCTGCATCACATCTTTGAAATAAGCAAGTCCTTCCTGTGCAAGCAAACTTCTAAAGTCGGTACTGGGGGCGGGAGGGCAGGGTGGTGCCCACCTAGCATGTGCAAGCCCTGGGTGGAATCCCCAGAAAAGAAAGCCCATCTGTCCTCACCTTTAATTACAATCCTGATCTCACTCTAACGAACAAACAATCAAAAAGGTTAGGGCTGCAATAATCTTATTTCCCGGGTTAGTTTTAATAGGCAAGCTATTCCTGTAATGGCAAACGGTTTTTCAAATGGCACACCTCCAGCAGCAAAATGCTACTTTTTATACTGCACGTTGGAAAATCAAAACAGAAGTTGAGTTTTACGTCCTCACTGGACCACTGCATTGCTTCTTTCAAAGCTACTACACTGCTTCTGCAATCAGTACTCCGGGCAGCATGCCAGGCAAGAGCTGCTGGTGCAACAAAGATAAATTGAGTTTGAACTAAACATTTTCATAAATTTTGGTGCACCACAAAATTAACACATCATGAGAAAACTCTAAAGTTTGAAAAATGGGGTTTGAAAGAACATGATTGAACCCCAGGCGGCATTCTCCTGAGTCTGATCACCCTTTCAAGTTGACCAGAAAAGGGAGAGTATTACATGGGAACAGCGGGCGGTCTTCCTGTTTATCTTTCTTTTTCTCCTAGTCTTTTGGGGGATTTGGATTTTAAATAATTTTAATTATAAAAGATAATTGCCTCTTTAATTATGCCAAACTTTAATCTAGCATAGAAAACAAGAACTGAAAGCAAGTTCTTGCTAGTGGAGATTATTCTGCCTGAATAGGGATGGCCTACCCAAACTACACACTATAGAGTGCGCCTTCACCTTCACCATCAGCTCAACTAGATTGAAAATCACCGTGGAAACATATCCCTGAAGACCTATCAGAAGGCATACAGCACAGAAACCTGGGAAAGAGACCCATCACGAACGTGTGCAGCACCGAACTATGGACCAGATCCTGACTGAATCTAAAGGAAAAAGTGAGCTGAGCACCAGTGTTCCTCCCTCAGCTTCCTGAAGATGGATGCCATGTGACCAGCGGCTTGTGGTCCTGTGCCTTCCAGTTGAGAACGCCTCTTCCTTTTGGGCTGCTTCTTATTGGGTATTTGGTCACAACAGTGAAAGACGAAGTGGATGTCGGGGTACTATGGAGACAAGCACATCTGACTGGCAGGCGTTACTCTTGTTTAGGTTTTGTCCAGTTGTGCTTTGTTTGTTGAGCTTCACCATACACAATGATGCAAAGATTGAGTCTAAGTACATAATACATATGTGTCCTTGTTAGGGCGTCTATTGCTGGAAGAGGCACCATGACCACAGCAACTCTTATGAAGGAAAACATTTCGTGGAGTGGTTCATATTTTCAGCAGTCCAGTCCATTATCATCATGGTGTGACGTGGTGGCGTGCAGACAGACATGGTGGCATGCAGGCAGACATGGTGGCGTGCAGGCAGACATGGTGGCATGCAGGCAGATGTGGTGGCGTGCGGGGAGACACAGTGCTGTGCAGGCAGACATGGTAGCGTGCAGGCAGATGTGGTGCTGTGCAGGCAGACATGATACTGTGCAGACAGATGTGGTGCTGTGCAGGCAGACATGATACTGTGCAGGCAGACGTGGGGCTGTGCAGGCGACAAGGTGCTGTGCGGGTAGACATGGTGATGGAGAAGTGGTCTGAGATGCTAGGCATAGCTTGAGCATGCATAAGACCTCAAAGCCCACCTCCACAGTGTCACATTTCCTCCAACAAGGCCACGCCCACTCCAACAAAGCCACACCTTCTAGTAGTGCCACTCCCTATAAGCTTATGAGGACCAATTACTTTCAAGCTGCCACAATGTGGAAATACTTAAGTTCCTTGATGTATATCACTACACACTTAGGATTTTATCACTTGAGAGACTATAAAAGGTATTTTCGGTTAAATTTCTCAGAATCAGAAATTTACTTGTCCTCATTGAGGCAACAAATCAGCAGAAGTTGCTCAGAAGCCTCCCACTGAGCTCTTTTCTTCTTTGGAGGTAAAATAGTAGGGAGTAAAATCCAGATTAGGAAATTCACAAGTAAATTGTTGCAGGAGCTGAAAAGTTTGGCTCTTGAAACCATCCAAGTTCGGTATAATTTAAATTTTCAATTACACAATAAAAAATTCATTCTTATTTAAGAAAGTTGTAGATGAATTAGTTGGTTGCACTGGGAAAGTGAAAACATCAATACCAGAGTGGTTATTTTCATCAGATTTGAATTTTAAGAAAGTTGTAGATGAATTAGTTGGTTGCACTGGGAAAGTGAAAACATCGATACCAGAGTGGTTATTTTCATCAGATTTGAATTTCATTAAAGCCAGCACCAGCTTTTCATTTCTGCTCTCTGCCTCAGAAAGAAAACTGTCGCTTGTCTGGAAATCATTGAGGACCAGGACAACGTTGATTACAGAAATTAGTGAAATACCGCATCAGAGCCTGAGCTATTGGGATCCATCCCGAGGTGTGAGATTTGAGCATGCTCCTGCTGGTTTGGAAGTTGTTCATTGTTGATTCAGCTGGAGATGGTCCCCAGTCAGGTGGTTATGAATCCACCAACACATCTGGCAACATGGTAGCTTGAGCAGATGTGGGGTCAGTCCGAGCCAAGATTCCCGTGCTATTGGATTCCTATTTGGGCTTTGGCCTTCTCTGTAGCAGTGAGAATCCTCCAGACGTTTACATGGGAAATGGTGCTAGCTTCTGTGCGCCCTGGGAAGACTGTTCCTATCGTGGTTTTCACACAACACTTGCGAACATACGCAGGTGAAATATAAGTGCAAAGTCATTTTTTAAAGCCCTGGCTTAGGATGACTCATGACAAGTCTAGGTCCAGCTTTGGCCAAATAAAGAGGAAAATCTTACCAACTGATGGCCGCCCGATGACCTGTATGGAAAGAATTGGTGGACCCGGGAGAGCACACAATTGAGAGAAGTGATCACATCACCAGATGTGACATCATTGTTTGGCACCAGCTGCCAGCCTGGCCACAGAGAACGCACAGTCCACTCAGCTCCTGAGTTTCCCTCTGGATTCCCTGGGGTTCAGCAGAGGGCACTGTACATAGTGCCTCTACTGATACTTACGCTGTTGGAAAAGTCAAGGTAAGAGACCCAGCCTGATGGTTACATGTTACTATCACTCATAATACTGTATCCTGTAAAGAAGTATAAATGTTACAGGTCAACTAAAATTCAGATAGAAACCAGCCAGCACACAAGGTGATAGTCTAGGGAAGTTACTAGATTCACTGTGTGTTCACCACAATGAATTCTTAAAGGCGAGAAATTAACCAATTTAATCTTAAAAGTACAGACTATTATCTAAAAGTGGGTAAATTTCACTTCCCCTCCCTGTGTGTACAGGTGTCTACATAGAGGCTAGAGGAAGACATCAGGCACCTGTCCTAACAGTCTTCAATTTATTACTCTGAGACAGGGTCTCTCAAAGAACCTGGAGCTAAGTTTGGCAGCCAGCAGACCACAATATTCTCTGTCTTCTGCAATATCAAGATTACAGATGCACACTGGCTTTTTATGTACGTGCTGGGCATTTGAACTCAAGTCTCCATGCTTACATAGCAAGTACTCTTAACATATTGAGGCATCTCCCCAACCCCTGAACCAGCTCCTTACACACAACCCAAACCTGAATACTGAAATGTTTCTGATTATGTGCATAGAATATCTGAGAGCACTGACTGGGAATGGTAACAATAAGTTCAAACATCTGTTGATCCTTCTCATCAAGAGTTCGAACTCTGTCATGGGATTTCAGTGAGAATAAATAGTGAAATATAGAGCTGAATTATATAAAATAGAAGTGGTACCATAAAAGTACCAGGAAGCTGGGGAGATGAGGACGCTGGGTCTACGGTTCAAGTCTGAGCTGACCTCACAGGCGGACAGACACCATCATCATAGGTACCCACTGAGAGTAAAGAAAGTCCCTCCCCCTCAGACAAAGGAACCACTGGTATATGCAGAATCAAAGAACCCAAGGGCTTGAGCCTTGCAAGAGTTGTGGTAAATGATGTCAGAGACTCAAACTGTGGGAACATCTTTGACATGCTGCAGACACAGAGCCAACAGCAAAAGGTCATGTAGGAATGAACGGCCTATACCACAGTTCTACACACAGAAAGATCAAGCTGGTCTGTCCGGAGCTGTGTGGATGGACTAGGTAATGAAGAGCCCAAAGATGGTGTGGTGGTTTGAATAAGAATGGCCCACATGGCTCATATTTTTAGATGCTTGGTGTCCAGTTGGTGGAACTGTTTGGGAAGGATTTGGAGGTGTGCCTTGCTGGAGGAGAAGTGTCATGAGGGGAAAGTGATAAGAATTCAAAACCCATGCCATTCCCAGGTAGCTCTCTCTCTGCTTTATGCTTGTGAGTCAAGATATAAGTTCCTGCCGTGTAGCCGCCATGCTAGCCATGGACGCTAACCCTCTAAAACATAAGTCCATAACAAAACCTCTCTAGGTTGCTTTGACCATGGTGTCTTACCACAGTAATAGGACAGTACCTAGGCAGGCTGCTCTAGTGTGCTCCCTATTGCTATGATAAACACCTGGACCAAAAGCAACTTAGGGAAGAAAAGGTTTTACTTACAACTCTCAGGTCCGTCATCAAGAAAAGTCAGGGCAGGAACCTGGACGCCGGGAGCTGATGCAGAGGCCGTGGAGGATGCTGCTTACTGGTTCACTCCCATGGCTTGCTCTGCTTTCTAATACCATCCAGTACCACCTGCCTGGGGTGGCACCACCCATAGTGAGCTAGGCCCTCCCACATCAGTCATTGGTCAAGAAAACGCCTCACGGATTTTCCTACAAGACGATCGTTTGGAAGCATTTTCCCAACTGAGGTTCATCTTCTCAGATGATCTGAACTTGTGTCAAACTGACAAAAAAAAAAAAAACCAGCACACAGGCAGACTCAAACAAACCCTGAATTTTTTCATGTATGAAGTTTATCTTTTAATAAATATATATGCATATATATATATACATGCATTGTTAAATGAAGGTAGAAAGAGATTATGAGAGGGAGAAAGAAGGCTAAAAGGAGCTGGGAGGATAAGGGAGGATCTATGGCACGAAAGTAAACATAGGGTAAGAGATGAGCAAGAACAGGGCAAAGGGGACAGGGGGAGCACAGGCTGTGCTCAGTAAGCACACACGCACGCATGTGAGAGCATGTGTGTGCACACACAATGGTGTTGAATAAACACAGTAGTTTCAGATAAGCACACACACATTATTTTGCACAACAACTAAAAGAGTTAGTAAAAACAAAAACAAAAGATTTTCAAGAGACAAGCAGAAAAGAAACCACGCCATCCAACAGCAAGGAGTTTGGTTAAGAGAGGCATCATTTGAAAGGGATTAATTAAAATATGTCATCACTTGAAAGGGAATCAATAGAAAGGGGATCAATTAAAAAGGCTCTTCGGAAATCCCTGAAGGTTTTAAGGCTGAAGAGGATGGAAGGAAGATGGCCTTAAAAGCAGAATTTTGTCTGAGTGGAGCTAAGTAGTTGTGGGTGGGGTGGAGAGAGAAAGAGTCAAAACATAGTCTGAGGTTTTGAGCTCAAGTGGGAGAAAGATGACATCATCCATTGACACAGGGCTCACGAGAAGTCTGGGGGGGGAGCAAGCAGATTAATTTCCCTTTTCACTTTTTTCTTTCTTTTTCTTTTTTTTTTTTTTTTTTTTTTTGTAGATTCCAGGGAGTTTCTACTGCAGTAGGTTTCCACATTGACCCACAAATGCCCTCCAATTCCAGTCTTCTCTCCCTCCATTCTTCCCTCCCCCACCTAACCCCAGTCCACCCACAAAACCTATTCCCTTTCCCAGGGAGATCCATCAATTCTCCCCTAGAGCACTTCTTGTTACCTAGCCTCTCTGGGTCTGTGGATTACAGAATGACTATCATTTACTTAATATCTAATATCCACTTACAGTGAGTACATAGCTTTGTTGATGGAAGTTTCTGTCTCACCCAGTCTCACAGCCATTCAGACCCAAAGAAACACACAGAGGCTTACATTAATTAAAAACGGTTTGGCCTATTAGCTCAGGTGTATTATATTAACTAGCTCTTATAACTTAAATTGACCCCAATTCTTGTTTAGTCACATGGCTTGGTACCTTACTCAGTGAGGCATTATCATCTTGCTTTCTCTGCATCTGATTGGTTACTGCAGACTGAACCTTTCCTCTTCCCAGAATTCTCCTAGTCTGGTTGCCTGTCTATAATTCCTTCCTAGTTACTGGCCAATCAGTGTTTATTAAACCAATTACAAGTGTCAAATCTTTAAAGGATACAAGACCATTATCCCACAGCACACACCATGTTTGTCTTTCTGGGTCTGAGTTACCTCACTCAGGATGGTTTTTTTCTGGTTCTCTCCATTTGCCTATGAATTCCATGATATCATTATAATACTGAGTAATACTCCACTGTGTAAATGTACCACATTTTCTTTATTCATTCTTCAGTTGAGGGGCATCTAGGTTTTCAGCTTCTGGTTATTATAAATAAAGCAGCTATGAACATACTTGAGCAAGTGTCCTTGTGATAGGATGGAATATCTTTTTGGCATCTGCTCAAAAGTGGTATAGCTGGGTCTTGAGGTAGATTGATAGCCAGTTTTCTGAGGAACTACCATATTTACTTGCATAGTGGCTGGACAAGTTTGTACTCCCACCAGCAATGGAGAAGTGGTCCCCTTGCTCTACAGCATGAGCTGTCACTTGTGTTATTGATCTTAGCCATTCTTATAGGTATAAGATGGAATCTCAAAGTCGTCTTGAATTGTCCTTACCTACTGTCTAAGGATGTTGAACATTTTTAAGTGTTTCTTGGCCATTTGAAATTTCTCTGTTGAGAATTCTCTGTTTAGATCTACACCCCATTTTTTAAATTATATTGTTTGGTTTGTTGATATCTAGTTTCTTGAGTTCTTTATATATTTTAGGGATCAGCCCTCTGTCAGATGTGGGGTGGATGAATATCTTTTCCCACTCTGTAGGCTGCCATTTTGTCCTATTGACAGTGTCCTTTGCCTTACAGAAGCTTTTCAGTTTCATAAGGCCATATTTATTAATTGTTGATCTTAGTACCTGCGCTATCAGTGTTCTCTTCAGGAAGTTATCTTCTGTGTCAATGTGTTCAAGGCTATTCCCCCACTTTCTCTTCTATCAGGTTCAGTGCTTCTGATTTTTTTTTTTTTTTTTTTTTGGTTTTTCGAGACAGGGTTTCTCTGTGGTTTTGGAGCCTGTCCTGGAACTAGCTCTTGTAGACCAGGCTGGTCTCGAACTCACAGAGATCCGCCTGCCTCTGCCTCCCAAGTGCTGGGATTAAAGACGTGCGCCACCACCACCCGGCTCAGTGCTTCTGATTTTATTATATTAAGGCCTTTGATCTGCTTGGACTTGAGTTTTGTTCAGGGTGATAAATATGGATCCATTTGCATTCTCCTACATGCAGACATCCAGTTAGACCAGGATCATTTGTTGAAGAGGCTGTCCTTTTTGTGTATTGCAGGCCTCTTTATCAAAAATAAGGCCTCCATAGGTGTGTGAATTTATGTCTGGGCCTTCAATTTGATTCCATTGATCAGCGTGTCTGGTTTTATGCCAGTACCATAAGGATTTTAACACTATAGCTCTGCAGCACAGCTTGAAATCAGGGATGGTGATAACTCCAGAAGTTCCTCTGTTGTGCAGGATTATTTTAACTATCCTGGGTTATTTGTTTTTCCATATGAAGTCTAATATTGTCCTTTCAAAATCTTTAAAATATTTTGTTGAACTTTTGATGATGATTGCATTGAATCTGTAGATTGGTTGTGGGTAGGATGGCCATTTTTATTATGATGAACCTACCAATCCATGAGTATTAGAGATCTTCCACCTTCTGTTATCTTCTTCAAATTCTTTCTTCAAATCCTTGATTTTTTTGACATACAAGTCATAAATTTGTCATTTATATATGGGAGGACTACTGATTTTTTTGTTTTAGTTGATCTTGCATTCATCCACTTAGCTGAAGGAGTTTATGATCTATAGGAGTTCCCTGGTAGAATTCTAGGGGTCACTTATGTATACTATCATATCATCTGCAAATAATGATACTTTGACTTTTCATTCCCAATCTATTTGTCATTGCTTCAATTGTCATTGCTTTAGCTAGAATTTTAAGTACAATGTTGAATAGACATGGAGAGGATGTACAGCCTTGTCCTGTTCCTGGTTTTAGTGGGACTGCTTGGAGTTTCTCTCCATTTAATTTGATGTTGGCTACAGGCTTGCTGCAAATTGCCTTTACTAGGCTTAGGTAGGTTCCTTCCTAATCTCTCTAAGACTTTTATCATAAAAAGAGTGTTGAATTTTGTCAAAGGCTTTTTCAGCATCCAGTGAAACAATCATGTTTTTTTTCTTTCAGTTTGTTTATACGGTTGATTACCTTTTTTGATTTTCATATGTTGGACCATCCTGCATCTCTAAGGTGAAGCCTACTTGGTCATAGTGCATGATCTTTTTGATCTGTTCTTGGATTCTATTTTTGAGTATTTTACTGATTGTTTTTAGATTTATGTTCTTACAGGAAACTGGTCTACAATTCTCTTTCTTTGTTGAATATTTGTGTGGTTTGGGTATTAGGGTGACTGTGGCCTCATAAAATGAATTTGGCAACATTCCTCCTGTTTCTATTTTGTGGAATGCTTTGAGGAGTATTGGCATTAGTTCTTCTTTGAAAGTCTAGTAGAATTCTGTACTAAAACCATCTGGACCTGGGCCTTTTTGGTTGGGATACTTTTAATGACTGCTTCTATTTTGCTAGGGGTTATAAGCCTATTTAAATTGTTTATGTGACTTTGTTTTGGTAAGTGGTATCCATTGAGAAAATTCATTTCTTTTAGATTTTCCAATTTTGTGGAATACAGGTTTTTTAATTATGACCTAATGATTCTCTGGATTTCCTTGGTGCCTGTTGATATGTCCCCCTTTTTATTTCTGATTTTGTTTATTTTGATATTTTCTCTTCACCCTTTAGTTAGTCTGGAAAAGGGTTTGTCTATCCTGTTGATTTTGTCAAAGAACCAACTCTTTGTTTTATTGATTCCTTGTATTGTTTTGTTTCTATTTCATTGATTTTAGTCCTGAGTTCGATTATGTCCTGATGTCTACTGCTCTTGTGTGTGCTTACTTCTTTCTGATATAGAGCTTTAAGGTGTGCTGTTGAGCTGCTAGTTTGAGATCCCTCCAATTTGTAGGCTCTCAGTGGTATAAACTTCCCTTTTAGCACCACAGTCATTCTGTCGTAGAAGTCTGGATATGTCGTATATCCATTTCCATTGAGTTCTATTCAGTCTTTGATTTCTTTCTTATTTCTGTCTCGACCCAGTTTCCATTCAGTAGAGAGTTGTTCTATTTCCATGAGTATGTAGGATTTCTGTCTTTTTCTGTTGCTGTTAAAATCCAGTTTTAGTCCATGGTGGTCTGATAGGATGAAGGGTTTTTTCAATTTTCTTTATTTTTTGTTGCTGTTATGTACACAGTGTTCTGGTTGCATGTGTGCCCGCCCACCAGAAGAGAGCATCAGATCTCACTACAGACGGTTGTGAGCCACTTTGTGGTTGTTGGGAATTGAATTCAAGACCTCTGGAAGAGCAGCCAGTGCTCTTAACCTCTGAGCCATCTCTTGAGCTTTTTCAATATTTTTGTATCTGTTCAGGTTTGTTTTGTGACCAAGTATGATGCCAATTTTGGAGAAAGTTCTGTGAGGCACCGAGAAGAAGGTGTATTCTTTTGAGTTTGGGTGCAATGTTCAGAGATATCTGTAGATATCTCTCAGATTCAGTATTTCTCTGTTTAGTTTTTGTCTGAATGACCTATTCATGGTGAGAGTTGTGTATCAAAGTCTCCCACTATCAATGTATGAGGGTCTATGTGTGATTTAAGCTTTAGTAGTGTTTCCTTTGTAAATGTGGGTGTCCTTGAGTTTGGGAAATAAATGTTCAAAAATGAAAGATCATCTTGTTGGATTTTTCCTTTGATGGGTATAAAATGTCCTTCCCTGTTTCTTTTTATTAATTTCAGTTTGAAGTCTATCTTATTAAATATTAGAATGGCTATGCCATCTTGCTTCTTAGGACCATTAATTTGGAAAATCTTTTTCCAACTTTTTATTCTGAAGTAATGTCTATCTTTGATGTTAAAGGGTGTTTCTTGTATGTAACAGAAGGATGGATTCTGTTTTTTAATCCATTTTGTTAGCCTGTGTCTTTTTATTAGTAAATTTGAGCCCATTGATAATGAGAAATATCAATAATCAATGATCTTTAATTCCCGTTATTTTGTTGCTGTTGGTGGTGTTGATAGTGATGGTGGTGTGTGTGCCCCTTCTTTTGGTTTTGCTGGTGTGAGATTATTTCATTTTCTTGTGTTTTCAAGGGTATTAACTTCCTTGGGTTGGAGCTTTCCTTCCAGTGCCTCTGTAGGGCTGAATTTGTAGATATATTATTTAAATTTGATTTTATCATGGAATATCTTGTTTTCTCCATCTATAATGATTGAAAGTTTTGCTGAGTATAGTAATCTGGACTGGCATCTGTGCTTTCTTAGAGTCTGCAGAACATCATCCAGGCCCTTCTGGCTTTTAAAGGCTCCATTGAGAAGTCAGGTATAATTCTAATAATCCACCTATATATTTTACTTGTTATTTTCCCTTGTTGCTTTTGTCTTTCTTTGTTCTGTATGTTTAGTGTTTTGATTATTATGTGGCAAGTGGACTTTCTAGGTCCAATCTATTTGGTGTTCTGAACCTTTATAGGCACATTCTTCTTTAGGTTAGAAAATTTTTCTTCTATGATTTTGTTAAAAATATTTTCTGGGGCTGGAGAGATGGCTCAGCCGTTAAAGGCTAGGCTCACAACCAAAAATATTTTCTGGGTTGTTGAGCTGGGTGGGATTCGTCTCCTTCTTCCCTTCTTGTTATTTTTATGTTTGGTCTTTTCATAGTGTCCTAGATTTCCTGGATGTTTTATGTCAAAAAAATTTTTATATAGTTTCTTTAACTTATTTATCTATTTTGTCTATTATATACTCAGCATCTGAGATTCTGTCTTCCATCTCTTGTATTTTGTTGGTGAAGTTGTCCTCTGTAGTTCCTATTTGTTTACCCAGATTTTCCATTTCCAGAATTCCCTCAGTTAGTACTTTTTTTGTATTCTTTATAGATTTCCATTTTCAGGTCTTCAACAGTTTTATTCATTTCCTTCAATTGTTTGTTTTTTCTTGGTTTTCTTTACTGGATTTATTCATTTCCTCCAATTTTTTTGTTTGTCTTTTTCCCGATTTCTTTAATGTATCTATTCACTTCCTCCTTAAGGATGTATCATCTTCATTAAGTTGCTTTTAAGGTCTTTTCCTTAAGCCTTAGCTGTGTTGGAATAGTAGAATAGATGGTGTCTAGTGGTGACATATTTCTCTGGCTGTTGTTGATTGTATTCTTAAACTGGAAACTAGGTATCTGGGTTTGTGAGGATTATATGTCTAGGTGCTGATATATGGGTTTGTCTTTGTTGGATGGGCTCCCCCCCCCCTTGGTTTCTGTTTCCTCTATGATCTTTTGACTGGTGTGCACTGTGGTTGAGCAGGGGTCTCCACCCAAGCCGGAGCTGGGAGAAGCAGACAATGAGGGTTAGGGTGGGGCAGCACCCAGAGAGTGGCAGGTGTGGCCTCCTGTTGTGCAAATGTTCTCCACCTGAGTCAGGGGCTAGGACATTTGCAGTGGTGGCGATGAGGAGGGGAGAACTGGAATTGGTGGGGTGGCATTAAGAGAGTGTGGAAAGTAGGTTGGCAGCAGCCAACCTGGACTTCTGGCAGCCAGCTTGACCTCTAGTAGAGCAGGGGGTCCACTCAAATTTTTTATGAAGATAAAACTCAATTACTGTAACATGAGGGCCTGCTCATTGGGGTTTCTGTCCTGCCCAGTTTCCACAGCCATTAGGTCCCAAATAATTACACAGAAGTCTATATAAACTGATTGGCCCATTAGCTCAGGCTTCTTGTTAACTCTTATAACTTATATTAGCCCATTATTCTTATATATGTTAGCAACATGTCTTAGTACCTTTTTCAGCAGGGCAGGTTACACCTTCCTTCTTCAGTGTCTGGACAGGACTATGTAGGAACGGGCTTCCTCCTTCCCAGAATTCTCCTGTTCTCATTGACCCGCCTCTACTTCCTGTCTGGTTGTCCTGCCTATATTTCCTGCCTGGCTACTGGCCAATCAGCATTTATTTAAAAAGGGTACTCAAAGGAATGAAATCTGGCAGATGGATGTGTTCCACTTTTATGGAATTTGGTAAATTAAAATATGTACACCACACCATAGACACATATTCAGGTTTTCAATGGGCAACTGCCTTGAGCTCAGAAAAGCCTGATTCAGTAATCACACATTTACTGGAGGTTATGGCCATCATGGGTATACCTGCACAAATAAAGACAGATAATGGTCCAGCATATGTATCTAAGAAAATGAAATGCTTTTTGCTTATTATAATATAAAGCACATTATAGGTATACTAAATAATCCTACAGGTCAGGCAGTTATAGAAAGGTCAAATCATACTATAATGGATATGCTGAACATAACAGAAAGGGACATAACATTAACAGAAAGGGACAGAAAATACCCCCAGAAATAGATTGCATAATGCTTTATTAACCTTGAATTTTCTTAATGCTAATGAGAAAGGAACAACAGCAGCAGAAAGGCATTAGATAATGGAAAAAACTTCTGAATTGAATTAACCAGTATATTTCAAAGATGTGTTGACTTCACAATGGAAACCAGGAGATGTACTACGTTGGGGATACACTTACATTTACACACACACACAGCTGGTTTTGGAGTTGGGTAATGACTCTGTACTCCTCTAAATCCAGCTTGTTGTTAAAAGGAACACTCAGAGTTTGTGTCTCATATCAGGAGCCATCTGGTGTGGGACAGAAGAATGACTTTAGGAAAAATTTTACTTTCTCCATGTCTTTTTTGTCTATACCATATTCTTCATTGAATGTATGTTTATATGAATGATGTTTAAGTTTTTTCTTGATGATCATAGATTTTCCTACAGATCCTTTTCCTGCAGTAATCTTTGAAGTTTCCAGGAAGAATATGGGGCCCCACAGCAACAACTCTATCTAGTTGAGATGACATCATGATGCAGACAGCACTACTATAAGACCATTTGGGGTATCAGCTGCTGAAATGGTGCACCTCATATTCTGGCCAGAACTCCAAATGAGAACTTTGAAAAACAAAATAAAACAACAACAAAAAATCCTATTGACTGCTCAGAAATTGTTTGCAACTATACTAGACAGTAATTTTGGAACTTAACCACCACTTAATTTTTGCAGGATCCCGTTTAAGAGAACATTGCCCCCATGACAGTGGGAAGCAATTCTAGAAGACAATGCCCCCACATCCCAAAAAAGTTTATCCATAGTGTTGGGAACACTGTTCATGGGTTGTTGACTATTACTTGTATTAGATAGAGGGTTGGGGTGAAAACTATGTTTGTTAAAAAAAAAGGGGGAGGAGATAGTAATTGTGGGTAATAGAGTGAATATTTGTGAGCTATTATTCATGGATAATTTATATTGGTATAGTTTTGTATATTGATACAAGTTCATTTACATTTATATACATTTGTATACCAATGAAATGCTATTTTGTCAGATTGTATATATGCATGTTTCTACCTCAGTTTAGGGCATTTTGTATATTGATACAACTTTTAGGATATATTTTCATATTGCATTATATATTACTCCTACCTCTGATCAAGATACTTATAGATTGTTTACATTTTGAGGTCATTGTCCTCATTTTTTGCATATTTATTTATAGATTATTTAATATTCTAAAATGAAGTTTTAGTCTTTAAGTTATACAGGTATTAATTATTATAGGTCAATTGTTGTTCATGTTTGTTGTACATATAGTCAGATCAATTGGGTTCTTTAGATATATAGAGACTGTATTCTGTCTAGATAGGGAATCTTCAACCACTTCAAGGATCTCTGGAACATGGCATTTAAATAACTTAGGGTTCTGTTGACATGAGACACAACTGCTTCTGACAATACCACTCTATTCCTGAGAGAATGTTGAGCACCAAAGACACTCCGCTTGGAGCTTGTTTTTTTTTTTTTTTTTTTTCTTGGAAAAACTGGCCTTTGGGCAAGAAACTGGCAATACTTCAGCCACTGACAAGTAGTTACATGATATCCGGAAATGGATAAGGAGGACTGTCAAATCTTGCCAAGACAGGATAAGGTGGTTTTGAAAAATTTTATGCCTCTGAAAATGGTCTGTCAATTACGCTAGGACATAGCCAAAGTTGGTTGCTTCAATGTTGCAAAATGAGACTTGGGGTGATTGCTCAGGTAGCTAATTGTCTCTGTCATATATTGCTTGCTTTGGAAGCTACTTGATTGTACTTCCTGCCTGCTCAAGTAATATTGTCTCTCAGGCCTTCGATAGGGTTGAAGATTAGATAGTCGTAGTTACCATCCTCTTATGATCTAGCCAAGCCATTTCCAATACAAGATTTAGACTTCTTAGGAAAGAATGTTTATTAAAATATTTAGCATATGTGCCCCCCTCTCTCTTGTCTGTGTCCTTCCTTCCTTCCTTCCTTCCTTCCTTCCTTCCTTCCTTCCTTCCTTCCTTCCTTCCT
>JABTXL010003013.1:246936-269221 GCA_025134845.1 Neodon shergylaensis
CCTTCCTTCCTTCCTTCCTTCCTTCCTTCCTTCCTTCCTTCCTTCCTCCCTCCCTCCCTCCCTCCCCCCTTCCTCCCTCCTTTCCTCCTTCCTTCTTTCCTTCCAAGCCTGGAACTCCCAGACCTTTACCTCTAAAGCGCTGGGATAATAAGTACGTGACCCTCCACCCTTGGCAGTTTTCCTGGCATCTTTTTCCCTCCTCCATGTGCTTGTGTGCAATCTAACTGGCAACTTGTGACCTCACTCAGGCCATGATCTAATCCTCCCGGCAACTGGCACCGTGAGCCAACACCGTGAAATCCGGCAACCAGTGACTTAGCTCAGCCCACACCGAGCCAGAGTTACCTGGCACCCGGGGTCTTCTCTGGCCAGCGCGGGACAGAGGGAAGTAACGGCTCCCTGCGCGAGCTGCAGGTCACCGGGCTGTGGCGCCCTGGGTCTCGCGGCCACCTCTGTTGAGGTCTGCGGGTCGCGTGGTCGGGCGGGTAGGGACCGTTGCCCTGCTCAGACGCCAGCCTTCCCCTTTGGGAGCCCAGCCGCCGAGGCGCTCTTCCTGTCCGCCAAGGGGACCGACCGCTAAAGGGATGCTGTAGGCGGGGCTGTCTCGGAAGACCCGCATACGGACCCTAGATTGTAAGCAACCCTTAAAAAATACATTTTTAGATTGGGCCTGACAGCACACTCCTTTAATCCCAATACTGCAGTTGCAGAGGCAGGAGGATTTCTGAGTTCGAGGCCAGCTTGATCTACATAGGGAGCTCTGGGATAGCTAAAGCTACACAGTGAGACCCTATCTCAAAATAATTAGACTCACTCTTTTAATCCCAGCATTCGGGAGGCATAGGTAGGCAGATTGCTGGGAGTTTGAGACCAGCCTACTCTATATAGCCAAGTTCTGGGACAGTCAGAGGTACATAGAGGGACCCTGTCTCAAAATAATAAATAAATACGTCATAGGAAATTACACGTGATAATAGAAGAAAATATGTAGAATTTATGAGAAACTCATATTGTACATATGAAATATTAATACATAGTCTTGTGTATGCTAATAATAACCTATAATATACTATAACAAAAGATTCCCTGTTCTTAGTGTTACAGAATAAAAAAGCTATGTGATATAAGTTTATAAGTTTAGCTCCCTCCCCTTCCGACCTAAAAGGAGCAAACATTTAACATGAAGGATTTGGCAGTGGGGTCTTTTTGTTTTGTTTTGTACTCGTGAGACTAAGTCTCACTGCTTAGCTCAGGTTGGCCTTGAACCTTGAACTCTGTCAGCCTCAGGAGTTCTGGTGTGCTGGGCATAAAATCATGCTAAAATCAGCTGAAATCATGGTATCTTTTGAATGTTCACAGTATCTACAGCAGGCACAGATGCTCGCAGCAGACTGTAGCTTCAACTCCAGGAGATCTGACCTCCACAGGTACCTATACTCATGTGCACCCCTCCACACACACAATTTAAAAAAAAATTGGCCAGGAGGTACCTCACCCAGCAAGTAGCACTCTCTCTTCTCAAAACTTGCTGGATGGCTTCTGCTCTGTTCCCAAAGAGGATGCTGGCTGCACTCAGCCTACAGAAGAGGCCCAGAGGCACTTCCTAGCCAGAGAAAGCCTGGGATCTGAGAACACCATCTGAGAACCACAGCTCCTCTGCCTCCTGTTCTGTGGGGACCCGAGGATACGCACAGTCCCAGCCATGTGTTCCTCACCACATACCCTCAAACCATGACCAAAATAAAATTTTCATGTCAGGTCACAGTGAGAAGACTAATGGGAAAAGGCCCCTTCACACTGAACCCCTAGTCTAGAAGAGTCTCTGTTTGTAGGAACGGTGCCAAGAACTGGTATGAGGCATCCAGATGCTCACAGGGACACATATGGAGCACAAGGAAGAAAACCATTTCTGCAGTGTGCTGGAGTAGCCCAAACCCCTCAGCCAGGGGGCCAGCTTCTTCCAGGTCTGGATGTTGTCCTTCTGTAGCCACTGTCCAATGATCATCTCCATGTACAAGAGGGGGATCCCCACCAGCAGCAGCAGGATGAGATACATCAGCAGAAAGCTGCCTTTGGAGCAGAGAGTCCCGTCAAGAGCTTGCTTGAGGTAGTTATGGCCTCTTCCGTGGGACACTTACTGGGGACACTGGTGGGTTCCTTATCCTAATAATCAGGATGATACAGAGGAAGATCCAGGTGGCAAAGAGGCACAGGGTGATGTTCAGGACCAGCATCTCAATCCCTTCTTCCACCTGGCTGGAGACATCAAGGGTTGTGTGATACCAGAAATACTAGTAGGGCACTGTCCGAAGGCACTGGATCTCTGGGGGGAGGAGTGGGCAGAGATTCAGATACTTACAGGTCACCTCATGTGGTGCCTCCAATAGCTCTTGCAACTAACCCATCTCCCTGTCCCTCCCCTTACTAGTCATACTGATGTTCCCATGGTCACGGAAATGCATTTTGCATTGTTCCCAGGGTGGAGGTTAATCGAAGGACTGGCCCAGGTACATGACATTCCAGGAGATCAGAGCTCTGTTGTACAGGCTCACAAGCACACAAGCCTGAGGAGAACAAGGTGGGCCCGAGGGGCCACATGGAGGAGACAGGGCACCAGGAACTTGTGGGTCTGCCAGCCCCAACCTACCAGTGTGCTGGAGTAGCCCAAACTGCTTAGCCAGGGGGTCAGCTGCTTCCAGGCCTGGATGTTGTCCTTCCGTAGCCACTGTCCTATTATCATTTCCATGTAAAAGAAGATACCCACCAGCAGCAGCAGGATGAGGTACATCAGCAGAAATCTGCCTTTGGAGGGGTGGGATCTTGCTCAGGCAGCTGGGAGCTCCTCAGCCCTCACACTCCTCCCTGAGGGGTCTCAACACCCCTTCCTTAACCTCACAGCATAGGCTCTGGCTTCACCTCCTCCATTCTGGTGGCACAGGCATGGGAAACGCCACATGCTGCCAAGTCCAATGGAGAAGGCCACCAAGATCAGGATATTCTCTGTCTTCTTCTCCTGGAAGTGGTTTGGGATCTTGGTAATTCGGACCTCTCTGGTCCTGAAGCCCTGGGACACGGATATGGAGTTGATGCCCCTCTTTCTGTACACTGGTTCTTTCTCCACAGGCTCTTTCTCCTTCTTATCCTTGGGAAGTGCTTTAGGAGATTGGTCCATGGAATCTCTTCACTGGTTCCACTCCTAAAGGGGTCTTGAGGTCACCAAAAACAGCAGACTTTAAGATAGAACCAGTGTCCAGAGAGGCACAGGGAAGTGGGAGGTGTGGGGAGGGGGATAGAAAATGTTCCTTTCAGGATTGGATTAGGATGTGGGGATGTTTGATCTATTTATTTTATTTTAGTATGTGTGTGTGCATGTGATTTTTTAAGACAGGGTCTCTCTGTGTAGCTCTGGCTGTCCTGGAACTCACTCTGTAATCCAGACTGGCCTCAAACTCACAGAGATCCGCCTGCCTCTGCCAGCCGAGTGCTGGAATAAAGGTGTGTGCCACCACTGCCTGGCCTTTTGGGGGGATGCTTGATTTAGAGTAAATTGCTGAGGCACAGGAAATAGCTACCAAGCCCGATGACCTGAGTTCACTCCCGGGACCCACATGGTGGAAGGAGAGGAGTTATGCTGCAGGCTATCCTCTGACCTCCACATGTGACAGTGACATGCACACACATACAACACAATAAATAAAATAGGACATACATTTAAAAAAACATATGGCATTGAATGTTTGGTTTTATCCAGCTTTGGATTGTATGACATATTAGTTCTGAGGGAGGATCTCATTAGCTCAGGCTGGTTTCAAGCTGATGTAGCTGAGGATGGCTTTAAATTCCTCACCCTGCTGCCTCCTGCTCCTGAGTCCTGGGGCTAGAGATGTGAGCCTCCATTCCTGGCTTCAAACTATCGTTACAATAAGGAGGCAGATACTAACACGCTGCTCAGGCAAAGGCCAAACACACATCATTTATGCCTCGAAAAATGCACAAAAAGAAAGCATGTATTTCTCAGTTTCATACATGAACTGAGCCTTTACAAATGCAGAGTGCTCCTGCAGAGGACCCAAGTTCAGTTCCTAGACTCAGCTGGGGTGGCTCAAAACCACCTGTAACTCCAGAGACTCTAACACTCTCTTTCTGTCCTTTGCAGGAGCCTGCATTCATGTGCACACGACTATACCTAGACACATACACGCCCATGCATAGACACACACATGTGCACATGACTATACCTAGACACATACACGCCCATACATAGACACACACATGCACATGACTATACCTAGACACATACACGCCCATATGATGGAGGATGGTCATATGTCTATCTGTTGCTTTCATTGGTTAATTAATAAAGAAACTGCTTGGCCTGATAGGTCAGAACATAGGTGGGTGGAGTAGACAGAATAGAATGCTGGGAAGAAGGGAAGTGAGGTCAGATGCTATGGAGCCAGCCGCCAGGTCAGACATGCTGAATCTTCCCCAGTAAGCCTCCACTTTGTGGTGCTACACAGATTATTAGAAATGGGTTAATCAAGGTGTGAGAGTTAGCCAATAAGAGGCTGAAACTAATGGGCCAGTCAGTGTTTAAAAGAATACAATTTGTGTGTTGTTATTTTGGGGCATAAGCTAGCCAGGCAGCCGGGAGCTGGGCAGTAGGAACGCAGCCTGCAACTCCTTCTACAGAGTGGCACCCAGACGTGGATAACTTAATTCACAGAAAGCCTGAGAAAGCTTGGGAAAGAATAGAGTAAAGCATGTTTTCTTGGTAGCAGGAATTTCTCGGGTCTACTCTGGTTGCTAGAGGCAAGCAAGCGCACTCATCAGAGAAAGGCTTCCTGACTCAGCTTTAGCTGCAAAACCCTGCAGCTCTTTTAAGAGGTCCAGCCACGAAACACTTAAATGGTGTTGATCAAAAGCTGTAGGCATGCTTTTCAGTTTTCAGCTGTAGGAGGAAAAAAGCTGTGTCATTTAAAAATGCTGGCTTTCTGGGCCGTCCTGCCAGGGCAAACTCTGACTCTTTCAGAGAGGCAGTCCAACTGAGTGTGGTCTGTGAGCAGAATGCTGCAGCTTGCTTGCTGGCAGGGACCTTAAAACACTACAGAGTTGTGGCAATAAAAATGGCTACAGCCAGTACCTTTGCCATGAGGCTGGAAAGCTAAGGAATGGGCTGGATCCAGCTGCCAAAGCCACAGCTTTAGTCCTAGTGATATTGCTTGGTAAATTAAAGACTCATGTGGCCACAAAAGAGACATATACAGTTAAAGAGTCAAAGTCAAAGAAAACATCTAAATGGTTTACAGTGTGTTAAAAATATATGTAGGCTAAAGGTTAAAGTTCTTAAAAAAAGAGAGTAGTTGGGTGTGGTGGTACACACCTCTAATCCCAACACTTTTCAGGCAGAGGTAAATTGACCTCTGTGACTTCAAGGGGTAGAAGTAGATTGACCTCTGTGACTTCAAGGTGTGGTAGCACACACCTTTAATCCCAATGCCTGGGAGGCAGAGACTGACAGATCTCTGTGAGTTCAAGGACAGCCTGGTCTACAGAGTTATTCCAGGACAAAGATATACAGAGAACTTGTCTCAAAAAGTAAACGTAAAAATAAAAGAAATAGAGGTTAAAGTAAAGCCACATAAAGATGGAAAATATGCAGAGAATCTTGATACTGTATGCTATTACGCTCTCTTTGAATTGTTTGAATGCTGAGGAAGGAGCAACAGCTGCTAAAAGATATTTGTTTATAAATGCTGCTGAACTGACCCAAGATAGATATTTTGAAAATACCTTGACTTCAAAATTTGGATCTAAGGATATGATACTTTGGAAAAGAGATTCTTCTTTTTGTTTTCACAGAGGATGAGACCCTGTGGATTGCTTCTATCCCAATATGGTATGATGGACCACGTCCTCCTAAAAGGTTGCTATGAACACCCTCAAGAAATTACTTTGCTCAACTGCCGACTGAGATGAATCTAGCACACAGGTTATACCATGAAAGACCTGAATAACAACGCCTCCATTCAGCATGAAGCAGTTTGGAGAGAAATAACTAAGTCCATATTCGCAAATATTGTTTATAAATGTTCTTTTACTTTTAAAGGGGGATATGATATAGATATGAATAATTTGCATTGGTATGGATTTTAAGGACAATTTTGTTATATGTATATGTATTTCTGATCTTGATTAAGGTATTGTGATTGTGTAGTTCATTTAAAAATGTAATGTATATAGGTTGTTAATGTATACTCATCAATAATCAAGCATGTAGTCATGTTAGTTAGATTTTCTAGATATATAGAGATATATTTCAGTTAAATAGGCATTCTTCATATCTTTCAAAGGCTACAGAATATGGCATTTTAAATGTCTTAATAACTTAGGCTTGTTCATGACAGTGAGACATGTCTGCTCCTGATAGCACCAATCTACTTCAAGAGGAAAATGGGCATCGAAGAGGCTCCTTATGGAGTTTGATAGCCATTTGAGCAAGAAACTGCTCTTGCCTGGACTGTTGTATAAACTGGACACAGAGAACCCGCAAAGAGAGGACTGTTGAACTTGCCTAGAGGTGAGATGGTCTTTTGGGGTTCCTGATTCATGAAAGAGTCTGAGAGACATTCTGCAGGACACAGCAGATAGTGACTGAACTGCCTTTGAAATTTCCTGCTTCATGGAAATGTCTGCTGGAAACTATGGGCCTGTAGGCCCAAGATGGATGCCCCAACGGTACAGAGGAAGTTTGGTGACTGTCCAGGCAGCAAGATGTCTCTGTGATTTCTAGAGTTTTGTAAGTTGTTTACTTCTCCTTTACTTAGGTAATATTATATCCTTCTGGAGTCTTTGATGGAGTTGAAGAATAGATCGTTATAGCTGTTTTCCTTTGTTATGATAAAAGATAAAATAGATATAAATATTGTAACTGTAATTCTTACTAGATAACTGTTTTATTACATGTAATTTTCTATGTTAAAGTTAAAGCCTTCTTTTTTGTTTAAACAGAAAAGGGGGAAATGATGTGGGAAGGTCATTTGTCAATCTGTTGTTTCACTGGTTAATCAATAAAGAAAACTGCTTGGTCTGATAGGTCAGAAAATTAGGTAGGTAGAGTAGACAGAACAGAATGCTGGGAAGAAGGGAAGTGAGCCAGATGCTATGCCTCTCCTCTCTGGTCAGACGAGATGAAGCTTCAACCCAAGATGGACATACACTAGAATCTTCCTGGTAAGACACCACCTAGTGGTGCTATACAGATTATTAGATATGGGTTAAAGCAAGATATGAGAGTTAGCCAGTAAGAGACTAGAGCTAATGGGCCAAGCAGTGTTTAAAAGAATACAGTTTCGGGCTGGAGAGATGGCTCAGTGGTTAAGAGCATTGCCTGCTCTTCCAAAGGTCCTGAGTTCAATTCCCAGCAACCACATGGTGGCTCACAACCATCTGTAATGAGGTCTGGTGCCCTCTTCTGGCCTGCAGACATACACACAGACAGAATATTGTATATATAACAAATAAATAAATAAATATTAAAAAAAAAAGAATACAGTTTCCATGTTATTATTTCGGGGCATAAGCTAGCCAGGTGACCGGGTGCTGGCTGACAGGAATGCCAGCCCACTGCTCATTCTACAATCCATGACTATGCTTTTCCATCTATTCAGAGACTTTTCTCTAGGTTTTGTTGTATTCTTCGTTCATATTCATTCACTGAATCTGAAGAGTACATAGCCAATGTGCATTAGTATTGTGAATATTATCAGCCTATTTTTCAAACTCGAGGAAAGCCATGATTTTATGTTTTAATTCATTTGTGCTTTTGGAGTAAAATAAGGGACTCACACATGACAATACTGGATATTGTGTCTTCTTCTGGTTCTGTAATTATACCTTGTCATCCATAGAAGACGTGTATCATGCTTCATAACATACTTTTGACTCTTCATAGAATGTCTGCGATGTTTCATCATTAAACATGGTAGAAAAAGGGGAAATAATACTGCCATGTTTGAAAAGTATATACTCTTAATCTATTATGAGTTTTGTTTTTTGTTTATGTTAGATGTTGACTCTTATTAAATATAATTCTTGTGTTATAGCCATGAGGGATCTGCTTGGAAAACAGAATATACTTTGTGCACTCGGTATGAAGAATTTATTGCCATAATTATAAGCTTATGCAACTGTTGGAAGATCAAACAAAGGGCAGGGAGTTTATGACCTGCAACTTAGTTGGTGTTCTATTGCTGCCAAGAGACACCATGACAACAGCAACTCTTAAAACAAAAGCATTTAATTGGGGCTGGCTTACAGTTTCACAGGTTTATTCCATTGCATCACAGCTGGGAGAAAGGCAGCATGCATGGTGCTGGAGAAGCAGCTGGGAGTTCTTTATCCAAATCTGCAGACAACAGGAAGAGAGGGACACTGGGACTGGCTTGACCTTTTAAAAGCCCAAAGTCCACCCCCAGTGACACACCCCCTCCAAAAAGACCACACCTCCTGCAACAGACATACCTCTTCATCCCTCTCTGGTAGTGCCAGTCCATGAAGACCAAGCATTCAAGCAGATGTGCCTATAAGAGCCATTCCTATTGAAAACACCACAGCATGTAGCACCATAGCGGTGTCCCGAGGGCACCTTTTCCCTCCACTGGGGTCTCTTTGCTCACTCATCAGTCAGTGTGTGGTGACCTCCAGATGCCAACACTCCCCAGAAAGCTTATGCGAGTCCCGTTCTTCAGTAGAATCTCCTTAGGACTGGAAGGCAGTCCTTGGATTCTCCTCTGTAATGCCTGGAACTCATAACAAGGAATAGGGTAGCAATAATGCAACCCAAGTCATTACTTCTGGGGAGGACTATGATGAAATCTGCTAAATTTTCTTAATATACTAATATTTTATCTTCTAAGTGACTTTTTCTTGGAATATTTTCTAATACATTTTCAAATTTAATTTGTGAGAATGTATTTTATTTAGCTTGGTGATTTGTATTCTATTTATAAAAGAGTTTCCTAGTTCCATTGTGCTGTGAGATCTTCATCTGATTTTGCTCCACACAATGAATTGACAAGTCTTCCATGTTTCTGTTGTATTCTGTTTAAAATGTTATATTTTATTTTTTAACATGATTTGTGTTCTTAAAGAATTAAAATTTATCAATAAGAACTACTTGTTTCTTGATAGTTAGAAGTTGGTAAATATCTCTGGTCTGGGTCCAATACATTTTATACACCCCCACCCTTAGACACTTCTATTACTTCATGCAAAGGCATGTACACAGTTAAGCCAATGGGCCCAGGGTCTGAGTTGAGCTAACTTGCTATGGAAATGTTAATGACTACATTTATTAGAAATTTCAAAGACAAAGAGGAAATTCCATAGCACTCCAGCTGCGTGACATCATTGTTTAGGAAACCCAAAGGGCCATGGGATGACACTGCATCCAGCATAACCACAGTGCGTTGACTTCTGCAGCAGGGCACACAAGGAAAGGTCACTGCCCAAATCTTAGACAAGGGCTGCAAAAATACTTAAGGGAGAAAAAGATCGTCCAAGTCCAAACTAAACCTATGTTCTTGAAGCTGAAAACAAAAGAGATTAATTTGAGGACTTGAAAAGTAGTCTGTACTAAGAACAAATGCAGTGTTTTATTTGCATGAGGGTTAAAAGAGAAAGGGAGAGAACAGAACCATGGCTGGAGAAATCTAGGGGCTGGGAATGTAACACAAAAGTAGACCACCTGCCTGGCATGCATTATATTTTCACCCCCTAGACCTCAAAAAATGCATCTACCTTGGACAACTGGGTAGATTCCTGACATGGGCAGTCTTTGTGGCTGTTATATTGCTGTGAGGAGACAGCATGACCAAGGCAACTTAGAAAGGAGAGCATGTAACTGGCTGCTTGTTTACAGTTGTATACGGTTAGTCCATGACCACCGTGGCAGGAAGTGTGGTAACAGGCAGGCCTGGTGGGTGCTGAGAGAGAGCTCACATCTCATCAAAGTCCACTCCCAGCGGCACACCTTCCCCAAGACCACACCCGATCCTTCCGAAGCTGTTTCACTCAAACACTCACATAAATGAGCCTAGGGGGCCATTTTCATTCCAACCACAGACACAAAGGAGAAAAATCAGACTTCTGGAGTGTAAAACTAATTTTTTGTTGGCAAAGACTCTGAGGCATCTGTCAGCACACTACGCACAAATGCCAAGGAGATGATTCGGAATCTGAACAGGAACCCAGGTTTCGAGATTTAGACAAGATTGTGGGCATCGCTGATGGACTAGACTGGGAAGATTTGTCTTAATCAAATCCCCCAGGAAGGAGGAAGAGAGGAGGGAGAGCGAAGGGGCCAAGACTTCAGTGGTTGGAAGAAGACGAGCTAGCAGAGGAGGCTGAGAAGAGAGCAGTGTGCTAATTAGAACCAGGACAGCGTGGGAGCCCAGAAGCCACATCAGGAGAAAGAGAAAGTGTTCATGGCAGAGACTAGCCAGAGAGTCACAGACACCAGAAGTCAGTTCCACGACCAGTAGTCACCCCGAGAGTGTCATTGATTGGGTTATATACTCTTCCAGAACACCAGTGTTGGGGGAAGTTAGGAAAGGCTGAGAAACATATATCCTTTAAGAAGATATTAAATATATCCCTGATGCTTTTCAATTTATGTAAGTTTTATTTTACTATTATTTTAGGCAAGTGCATGAATCCTGTATAGCATTGATTGGATTCTGACACAGTGTATAAACTCATGCAAACAACACACATGAGAGACAAAGCACCCTCACCTCAGAGGCTCCTGATGTTTCCTGCCTTTTATTATCTAAAAGAAAATTTACCTAATATAAATGAAATAATCTATACCTAACTCACAATTACTATTAATTAAATTTAATTAATTAAATGGGGGTAATGCAGTGACCCCATTCTCCTTTGTATCCCTACACCCTAGTAGTATTATGAGAGCTTCCAAGTTTGCAAGGTGCTGCACACCTGTCAGCTTAGCCCTTAGGAGCCTCAAGTAGAAGGACCAGGAGTTCAAGGCCAACCTGCACCACCTGCATCCTTGTGTCAAAGTAACTAAGATGCCAGGCTAACACCCCACCAACACAGGACACCCAGTCCTCACGTGATCTTCCCCAGGCCCCTCCAACTGCTGTAGATTTAGCAGGAGCTGGGTCACTGTCCACTGCAGGGTGTGAATGTCAGCAAGGAAACATCCTGCATCGGAGCATGGATTAAGCTAAGGATTTGGCTCAGTGGTAGAGCACTTGATTGGCATGTACATGGTCCTGAGTTCAATCCCCAGCCCTGGGAGAACAAACAGACCACATAACATGAGTTGAAACCGTGTTGCTTTATTTTGAGAGATGTCTTTGCGTTTGCCTCCCTGGCATCTATGCCTCATCCAGTTTGTGGTTTCTGAGCTGCTCAGGGCTGCCTCTATACCGCCTTGCAGAACGGTCAGGTGATCCATAAGCAAAGTCCTCACCTAGATTTTCTGGGATGTGGCACAGCTTTGATAAACATATTTGTTTTTATTAATGTTGAGATCCTTACATGTTAGGATGTATCACAAAATCATATGCATGCTTCCCTGTAGAAGCCCGAGTGATTTACATATTCTTGCTATAAATACATACATTTGTAGCAAAAAGCAGCTAAAGAGAAACCTGATTACAAAGCAACTGTCGTTGATTTCATGTGGCTCCCTCCCGTCTCCTCTGTTTAATCTGGTCTGATACCATTAAAATATTATCCTCAAGGGAGCACATGGGGATTCAATGTTAAGATTAAAACCATACGGTAAAGACGTTCTTTGCATACACTTTCTGCGTGTTCCTGACAAAAGCAAGGACTAAATAGAACCCATTCTCCCCTTCTATATCACACGCCTCTCTACCAGAACAGAATGCACACTGGGAAGCACTGACTTGACTTTTAGGGACATAACTGGAAGCGTATTTTGTTTTTGAGCAAAAGGAGCCAAATCTTTTTCTCTCTCTTTTCTCCTTAAGAGCTGGGTCCTCTGTTACACCAAAACCCAACCTCTGGACATCAGGGGCTGCTGTCAAAAATGAACCAGAATGCTCTTGGTATAAGGCAGGTTATCTTCCTACAGTGAGCAGGAGAAAAGGATCCGAGGAAAACATGGGAGAGTAACAGCCGGTAGTTTTTATGTATGCTAAGGCTAAAGTGTTTGTCATTTAAATCCTAATTTACATAGAGAACTCAGATGGAATTCATTATGGAAGCAAGCATAAAAGCACAAAATCTGAGGAAGAGAAAGAGGAAAATTTTTACAATATCGATACTGGAACTCTTTAAACTGTTTACATTTGCATAACTTTTCTGAGAAAGAAAGGGAAAGTCGAGAAGCAATGAGAACCAAGAGCAAAAGGAGTCGAAAACCGGCATTACCGCAGACCGAACACTTCCTAAGGCCAGGGAAGGTTGTGCTGGGGTGGGCACAACTTATTTGTGTTAAATGCTGTGTCCCTTTGGTAATTTTTTAAAACATTGTTTATATGTCTATTTTTATTTTATGTGCATTGGTCTTTTGTCTGCATGTATGTCTGTGTGAAGATGTCGATTCTTAGAGTTACAGACAGTTGTGAGCAGCCATGTGGGCGCTGGGATTTGAACCGGGGTCCTCTGGATGAGCAGCCAGTACTCTTAACCACCGAGTCATCTCTCCACCTGCCCCCCCCCACACACACACTTGGGTAATTTTTAAATTGCTTTCCCCTGGATTTCTGAGGGCAGAAAGGACTGTGTAAAACTCTGGAAAAAATAAGGCATATGTTTTATGATCTATAGCCGGGCGATGGTGGCGCATGCCTTTAATCCCAGCACTCGGGAGGCAGAGGCAGGTGGATCTCTGTGAGTTCGAGACCAGCCTGGTCTACAGAGCTAGTTCCAGGACAGGCTCCAAAGCCACCGAGAAACCCTGTCTCGAAAAACAAAACAAAACAAAACAAAAACAAACAAAAAAAACCGATCTGCTAGTATTTTCAAAATGCAACCTCTTGATCTCTTCGATATGTGGCTCTGGAACACATGATAATTTCGCGTTTTTATAAGCACTACTATTGCCTTCTTTATTGATAATATGGGCAAAATAACAGAGCTTTCTGAGGAAATAGATCTCTACCTTGTAAAATTGATTTATTCATAACTTTTAAAACCATTTCTCCAAAGAAAATATCTTTCAGTGAAAGAGGCCTTCAGGTGCTCTCCACGTTGCGGTGCGGTTTCGCTCTCTGCAGGCTCCTGTCTTTGCATCCCCGTTCCATACGCCCCCCTCTTCCGTTGCTACAGTAGAACCTATGAACACAGATCCTTCAGCATAACCCTCCTCGGCAGAACCAGAAACGGTGCTCACGGCTGCCTATGCGTGCTGCGAACTTCTGGCAATTAATTTCAATTAAGTTATTTACAAGGTGTGCCGCCGCTAACTTTGTGCCCAGATGTTTCCCTTGGCAAAACGCAGCGGCCACCAATGAAGTCGGTTTCAGCAACAATCACTCATTGATGGGATTTTCTCAGCGAATGCACGGCACCTTTATAACACCAGCACATGATGTCATCACCCTGCCCCTCATCTCAGCCGTAAAAATGCCAATACAAGTTGCAACAAATGACTGCGGGCGATGGCTGAGCTCTAGAGAGGCTGCGCCGAGCACCTGGGCTGCCGTGGAGTCTAGTGGCTTTCAAGGTTTCATTACCAGATGTTTGTGGAACAACTTATGCATGTATGGAACACATACATTATTTTTCATTTGCATGAGTGATTACCAGAACTTTGGAAGGAGTGGAAACATGGTTTCTTTTCTCTTTTAAAGGCTAATGAGAATTTACTAGGGAAATACGTTTTAATTAAAATCAGCGCTGTTAATCTTAACCATTAAGAGCTGAATCTGTGTAGTAATGTTTTTAAGTAATTGTTTGTTCAGATAATGCATTTTAAAAAGTAAATCAGGTGCTAGGGTTGTAACCTTGAGGAAGAAAATAAAAACCTATAAAGGTTTTTACTAATTTTTAGGTCAGCTATTAAGCATCTCGTTTTGTTTAATGATTGTGTATGGTTTAGGGTGCTATTTAATAACCACGCATTGCTTTTCTAACTCTGCTGTACGCTCTTTAAATGCGACAAAGGAAGGCTGCAGAGATGCCTCATGTAGTGCAGTGTCCTTGCTGCACTTCCCGAGGATGGGAGCTCGGCAGCCAGCACCCACTTTGGACAGCTCACAGCCTCCTTTAACTCCAGCTCCAGGGGATCTGACAACCCTCTTCCGGCCTCTGTGGGCACTGTGCTCATGTACCTATACCCCCAGGCAGATACACACACACACACACACACAGATATACACACACACACATACGCTCACACACACACGCACCCTCACAGACACACTCACACACATATACACACACATACATATACACACATACACTCACACACACACAGATATAAACATACACACTCACACTTACTCTCACTCACACACACACATATACACACACTCACACACATATACACACACAATTAAAAATTAAGACAAATTATTTAAAATTATCTGTGTGTTTACCATCAATTTATCAAAGTGTAAGAGGAGCTGCACTTTATGATTCCAACACCATCTCATTTCAGAAATGCTTTTTCATATTAGGCCCAACTGTATTCTCACACACAGTGATGTCCCTAGAAAGAAAGTTTGCAAAAGTCTTGATAGGTGTGTTTCTTACAGGATTGCAATTTTTTTTAAGTTTTACGGAAATTGATGCTTCTTAGAGTTTAATGAACTAACACACTAAACCTAGGAAAACAAACAGGGGACTCCTTCGTGGAAGCTCAACTATTGTTCCCAGTATAATATACTTTATTTTATATTAGGGGATGAAATGGACTACATTTCCTCCCTCTAAGCAACTACAAAAAGCTGTTCCAACTGTGCACAGCTGCAATTTCATGCAGTTCAAAGAGCTCTGAATCTATACAGGTGCTAAAATGAAGTAACATTCTGAATAAAATCAAATCAGATTCTATCAGGGCCCGATGAATGTGTTATTGTTCATAAAGCCCAGTTTCTGAAAATGTATGTATGCTGCTTCCTGAACAAACAGGTAAAAATCTGTCTTGTTTAAGAAGCAAACATTTCAACCATTTCAACACCTTGACTAAGAACTAGCCATTAAATCGAACCTGTTCGCTATCAGGCTATAAAATGAACGAAGTGTCAGAAGCAAATACACGTTAATAGGTGGGACAGTAAACACGAAATGAAAACATCTTTGCAAATGTAACACTTAGGAGATGGATTCCCATCACCCGCTGCCTTGCTGTGAAGTTCATGGTGGTCCTTGGGTAGAGCTGGGATCCCTTCCTTTGCCTTGCCTTCTTAATGTGTCCAGGATCCTGCCAGCTCTCCAGGGTGGTGCTGCTGGCAGGCGCCTCGCCTCGTGGCATCTCCAGGGAGACCCGGTCTGAGACACTGAGAGCCACTGTGAACACATGCGTCCTCATTCCTGCTTTGTTCCACGCGGGGCCCAAGGTGATGAGAAGGAACACGGTGTGGATATAGATAGCTCCCCGTGTTTTGTTAAGAAAACCTAAGTGTTTGCCCCATTGCACGTTTTATCTGAAATGACTTCTTACTTTTAATCTTGGCCTCAAGGCAAGCGAGTGGAGGACTTCTTAATGCTCATGTTAAAGGGGACCGCAATTTGTTTTCAGTCCTTGGGACATTTTTATACCACCATTAAGCAAAAGCAATAATCACAAAGGAAATTAAACTACAAAGAAAATACGGGAAAGCCGTGTTAGCGTCTGACCTAAATATACACAACAAAGGAAATGCAGGGCTGCAGTTAGAGCCCTGGGAGCAGGTGGCCACGTGTTAAGGGTGTCCCCAAGCTGCGCTGACTCTGCACACTTGCAAGGAGAGTGAGAGAAACAGCGACCCCAGGGTTTCGTTCACTTGAAATCAAACGTGCAAAATTTCACAAGCATCCGTGGCACTGGCCACCAGAGAAGGCTCGCTGGCCCCTTAGATGCAAGACTATTAAATATCTGGAAATACATTTGCTCAACTGGAAAGAACTGTACACTGTTCATCTAAGCCACACCTGCCAGACTGTGGCAGTTGTGTATACTCTAGTGAGATGGATACATGGGCCAGCTCACCTGAAGCCCTTCACAGAGCATGCATCGTCCATAGTCAGTGTTCTGTGGCTGTTGAGCTGCGAAAGACCGATCTTGGCCCACTGGGTAGTTGAAGATACTTCTCACACTTGGCAGGCTGGCTAGAGATTCTGTCCTCTTGTCTGTCTGTAGGATGGAGCTGATGACGAAGGAGAGTTCTGTTATGCCTCTGGCAAGAATCTTGCAGAAATGGATGTGTCTTTGGGAAGGTTAATTTTGTTGAAAAGGGTCTTGATGATATCTTAGAATTTCCCAATCATTTGCAAAGGTTTCTTTTACATGGATTTTCCCATTTAATTACATGTCCATCTTCCCCTGTAGATCAGATGAGCCAATTACTTGGAGGTTAGTTAATAACAAAAACAACTAGGAAAGTCACAACAAGAGCAGAAGAAAGAAAGAAAACACATGAGTTCTTTGTTTAAATATGTACTGTCATTATAAAACTTGGCCGTTATTCAAAAGCCTCACGACCTGTATCTACAGACAGGAGATAACTCAGTAGGTTAGGACTAAATGTTTCCCAAACACAAAGACCAGAGTGTGGTCCTTAACACCCACATAACAAGTCACACTTCATAGCCAGGGAAGCCAAAGTAGGCTTCCTGTGTGAGGCTCACTGACTTGCCAGCATCCCAGGTCCCAGGGAGAGACCGTCTCAAAAGACAAAACTGATGGCTCTTGGACACGTGGAAGGAAAAATGTTTCCTCTTCCACCAGACTTAAAAGGAGATGAGGTCCCTTTCCCCTTCCTCATTAGCATTGTCGTATAAAAACCATCTGGGACAATTTAGTAAATTAAATACATTGAAGCAACAAATAAAAGATATTCTAATGAATAAAACACAGGAGACCCCATACGGCTATCTGTTTCTTTCTTGACAAGCAGCATAATCAAGTGGCCAGCATCAGAGGACTGGTCAGCATCAGAGGACCGGCCAGCAGCCAGGCGGGGAAGGCTGGTGAGCTGCCAGACTCTTCCGGCTCCTGCTTTCCCGCCTCCCTTGCCCTTATTGACTGTGCACTTAAATCATAAGCCCAGACAAACCCTTTCTTCTTAAGTTGTTTTTTTGTCAGGTACCTGTCACAGCAACGGGGAAAGTACATAATACACACCGGCTTAAGATCCAAACCCAAGTAGACTCCATTTGGCCTGTGGAGAACAAACTCACAGCCTGGGAAGTACAATCACCATTCTTGAAATCAATTACAAATTTGCCTTCTTCAGAAACTTCCTGAAGATCTCTGCTCCTCATCTTTGTTTTCCTTCCGAAGTCTGTGTGCCCTTTAGATAGCACAGCTCGGTGCTTTCTGAGGAACTCATGTATGCGCGTCTTACTTTCTCACCTATTTAGGAAATACATTTTGCTGAAGGGAGAAGCATGCGTTATGATTCTCTGGTCCTTCTGTTCCAGTGCTAATCTTCCACTTCGCTGATGTGCCTGCATGCGTGCGTGTGTGTGTGTGTACAGGTCACATGCCCTAGTGTATAAGGGTTAGAGATCAACATTGTATGCCTTTCTCCATCACTCTCTCTGTGTGTTTTGAGACGAAGTCTATCGCTGAATTTAGAATTCACCAGTTGGCTAGACTAGCTGGCAGGAAGACCCAGGGATGCACGTGTCTCTATTTCCCAAACTCTGCATGAGAGATGCACACTGCAATGGCCCAGCTTCTTAATGAGGGATCTGAATCCAGGTCCCTGTGCTTGCTTTCACGCAAGGGTTTGGCTGACCGAGTCATTGTCCTAGGCCTTTGTTTAAGGTTTTACATCTATTTTAAAATGCAGATGTCAGAATAGCTCATTTTCGTGGGGCTCAAAAAAACAAAAACAAAACACCAGGTAGTCAGCTAAAACTATGAATAAAGGCTGTTTGTCCTGGGACAGTTGGCAGGACTTAACATATAATGCACATCACATTCCCACTTAAAGGGGAATGTGTAGAGTTAGAGGGGGAAATGTTCATCAAAGCGAAGAGGACCAACCACTAATGTAATATTTGGAAGAGGGTTTTCAGTTTCCCAGCACTGAGAGTTGTCTGGGTAGCAAACAAAATAAGCGATTACTGACTGGCATTTGAAATTGGCGTTGTTTGAACTATCAAATGAGCCTCATTAAGAGAAAAATCACACAAACTCCATAGCTGGGACACGCACTCACGCAGCACACATGCATGCACATTGAGTTGAAGGGACGTTGTTTTGCTGAGTGACTTTTAATTCTGGCCTCCTCTGGGTTTCTGCAGAGCAGGCCTCTAAACACACCTCCTGTGTAGGTGGAATCCTGCTGGAGTCATGGAGGTGGGTCTCCTGCAGCGGGCATCGCTACAGACAGGGAAGCTGGTAGTGGAAGAGCTAGCCCTTGAAGCAGTTTATAACATGCCAAATTGGAGAGCCTTGCGGAAGACCCCTCCCTCCTTTCTTTGGTCTAAAATGACTGATTTCTAGAATTAGAGACGCAGAGGTGGAGGAGGGAGGGAGAGGAGAGGCAAGAAGAATGGGGGAGGGGATGAAGGAAGAACTGCAAAGGGAAAGAGCCTGCCTTCTTCCCGTCTCCAGGCTTCTCTGCAAAGCTGCTCACCTGACGCCTCCTCCTTTTGTCTTTCCTTTCCCCCTTTTCGTTTTATTTTTCCACTTTTTGTTTTGTTGTTGTTGTATGACACAGGGTCACACTGTGTAGCCCTGGATGGCCTGGAACTCATAGCAATCTGCCTACCTCTGCCTCCTGAGGACTAGGACGAAAGGTCTGTGCCACCATGCCAGGCTACTCCAGATTACTGCACCCTGATCTGGCTTCTCTTTCCATCACTCCCATCAACCAGCTCCTGAAACAGCCCCCACGGACCCTCTGTCTGCAGACCTGATGCCCTTCCCATTGTTTCCATTTTTTTTCCGAATTAAAAATATTTACCAAGTGTCACTTGACAGGCTTACTTTTCTTTTGAGGAAAGAGTTTCTCCAAGCACAGCTTTTTCTTCTGTCCCTACCCTGATTTAGCTTCTCTCATACACTGGGTTCTTTGCCCCTCTGGTTTTCCTCCAAGATTTTACTCCTGCCCAGTGCATTCTCCTCTATGGCCTCTCCAGAGCCAGCTCACCCTCAGCAGTGGACTAGCAACACCCCAGCTCACAGCTCTTGAGACACTAGGACTTTTATCCTCGGCAAAGACCGTGCTGTGAACTTCTGACGTGTTATTTCTGAGCTCCTCGTCCATCCTGCACAGTGTCTCAGAAGCACCTTAACCCTGATAACACGGAAATGTGCGTCTCCTTAACCTCTCCCCTCCTTTCTGTGTCAGATCACTTTCCCTTCCTTACTTGCTTCTGCAGTGAGTCACGCTCTAGATGAGCCCGGGGCTACCTGGGGAATCCACCCCTAGGCAACTCGCCATTCACACACTCCCTGCCTTACCTCCGCGGTTGCTACAGCCTCCCCAGTTCTCCTGTCCAAATGACCCAGCTTGCTCTCCTCTTGAATCTGTGGCCCCTCTCTTTGCTGTGCAGCAATTTCCCGACACCTTTCTGTGGCTTTTATCACACATAAGTAAAACTTCCTTTCCGACTGCTTCCTCCTCGTAAATTTTGCCTCCTGATCATCGTCTCTCGCCGCCGACAGCTCCCTAAGCATTCTGTTCGGGTTGGGAACGGTCTAATACGTTTGCCTAGGGAGCTCACAAGCCTGCGTGCTGTGTAAACCACTGAGATTCCTGCACCTCAGACTCCTGCACATTTTTTTTTGGTGGCATAGATCGTGACGGCGAAGGGTATGCCCCATTAGTGTTGTTCTCGCTTTACAGGAGTTTATAACGCGTAGAGTCTTAGTCAATCCTTGAGACCTCTGAGAACAGGAAGCATGCCTTATTCATCTTTTTTCCAGGCATTTTAAATTATGAATAATAATAGGTTGTAGAATATCTCACGACTGAGTAGGAAAAAAGTGACCAGACAGGGTAGCTGGTTAAATGTTTGACCCTCATTTCTGGTGCCTTTGATACTATATGCAATAATCTGCAACTATTTCGGTTTCAATTAAGGTATTTTTATTTATGGAACCCTCCTCCCTCTTTTTCTTTCTTTCCGTGTATGGATGCCATGTGTGTGCAGGTGCTCACAGAAGCGGGAAAGGGGCATCCGATCCTTAGGAGCTGAAGCTACAGGCTGTGAGCAGCCTGACATAGGGTTAGAAACAGAACGAGGGCCCTCTGCAAGAGCAGCAAGCGCTTGTAGCTTCTGTAACTCAGTCCCTACAATTATTTTCTTAAATCCCTTAAAAACTATTTTTAAGAGAAGCAGAAAATTATATAATGATGTAACAATTAGAAAATTAAAACAATCATAACAAAGGAAATGGTTGCTCAGAGCAACAGAAGAATCCGAATTCACTAACAGAAGAAATTCCCTCCGCTGTTGTTAATGGGTGAAATGAGAGGTGAGGTCCAGCTTCTGACAGGTAATTCTTCCTCTCTCTGGAAATATTTGGGAAAGAGTAAACCATCATTCAACCCTTGGGGTCAGCTCTGTCCACAGAACAAAACACGGATATGTGCGTCACCATCACCCTTGCAAAACCTCGGTGGGCCTGCAGCTACATGCAGGCCGCGGATTGTATGAGGCCGTACGTGACAGCGAACACCTCAGCAGCGAGTCTAGACTACGAGGTCATATTACCTCAGTGTGGGAGAGTGGAGGTTGGGGGACAGAGCCTGGGTCAGGTGAACTTCTGAGCAGAAAGGGTGTTTGTGAGATCATGAAGAGTCAATAAAGGAACAAGGAGAGAAGCATGTTAACAAAGGAATGATCTGTCATAATTCTGGAAACTACTGGAGCAGAAAGCTATTAATTCAAACAGTCCAGTGCTGGGCAGCTCTAGTGAAGGCTGTTCCCCTTGAAGGAGGATCTCTGCCAATTCCTGGGTGGGAAGTGGGAAGGCTGACAACATAATCAACAACAACAACAAAATGCAGATTAAGAGCAATTTAAAAATTAATTTTCCATTAAAATCAGGAAAAGGCATTTTTTTTCCCTCAAGACAAAGGTAATGTTGGCTGGAAAGGACAGAGAAAACCTAGGAGCCGAGCTCTGAATTGAACTCCAAATAAAGAAGTTCACAAACCATAGCCTGGTCAGAGCCTCTCACCATCCCTGATCTCTCTCTGCTTCCTGCTTCCAGCTTTCTGTCTGACATCTTTTCTCTCTCTGTCTGCAGTGATTACACACAGCCTCCCTAATCATTTTCCTCTTCTTGTTTGGAGAAAAGGGGGACATTACCAATTCTATTGAAGCCAACCGCCAAAACCCAAGCCTGACCCCTCTGCCCGTCGTGAACCGAAGTCAGGCATCTGGAGCCCAGGAAACAGACGGCAGTGCAGCGTTGCCTTTTCTGTTATTTTCGAATCTCGGCAAATGATTTTCTTTTTAAAAAATCTATCCACTAATATTTCCACTTAAATCCTTAAATTACCAATTCTGAACAGGAATACTAAATGGTAAGCTATCATTTGGAATTTATAATGGAAAAAAAAAAGTCCTGGCCGTTTAGCAAACTCTTATTGACTTAACTCAGTCCTCTGCCTCTGTGGCAGGAAAAGGCAGGGTGTTTTACAGGGAGATGTGAGGCTGAACTTGCTAATGTCCAACTGTTTGGAGTCACAGTCCTAAATCTTTTCTCTTACTAATCTTGTACTGATTTTATTGTACCAGAGGTTTTCTCCATTCATTTACTCTCACGTCCCATCTTCTCCTGTGGGTAGTGACCCCAGGTTCTCTGCCAAGTGTATGAAGATGCATATTTTCCTTCAGTGAGCTTCCCGGTGGGTCTCTATTTGTAAAAGATCAGTGACTCCATGGTTTTAGGAACCTAGATTGATTTTTTTTAACCACTCTGGATTATTCTCTTCTGCACGGTGCTCTTTTGACATTTTCTGCTCCTCTGGGTTTATCACGCCATGCACTTGATCGTCTAGAGTCTCAGACTAAACCAGATAATTGTGGTTTCCTTCAGAAAACTATTGGCGAGGACTGTCTCAGCCTTGGTCATGGGCTGTCTCAGCCATGGGTATGGACTGTCTCAGCC
>JABTXL010003013.1:269231-294032 GCA_025134845.1 Neodon shergylaensis
CAGCCATGGGTATGGACTGTCTCAGCCATGGTCGTGGACTGTCTCAGGTATTGTTGTGAACTGTCTCAACTGTTTTTGATTGTGGCTGCAGACTGGCCTTCGAAAACCTGATTTTCTTACCTACAGTTTTTAAGAACTTAATTTTCTTGTTCATCTGACTTTTTTAAATGCAAAACATTTTATATATATTTATGAGCAAAGAAAAAATTCAGAAAATAACCATAAATATCATTGTATGGAATATTCTGATGACTTTTATAATTTTTATTTGTTTTCCAGAAAGCAAAAGAAAATGAAGCCATGACTCTAGACTGGGAAAGAGTAGAGGGGACTAGTTGGCAGGGGGAGCTTGGGTGTCAGGAAAATCACAATTTTGAGAAGAGAGAAGAGTAAGGACAGACAGCTCTGCTTCCCTCCCTTCCCGCCCTCCACTCCAGAATTACCACCAACACCACTTTAGAAACTGCCCCCTGCTTGCTCTTAGATTTCTTTCATCCCTCACTTTTACATTGCAAAAATTTTCATATACCATTAAACATGTATTGACTATTTAAAGAAAATGCCCACAAAATGTTTTCAGTAAACAAAAACAAACTAAATAATTATACAGTATATTCTCACTATGTTAAATGTTTTTTGTAGATACATTTATACCTTCACAGGAAACCTGAAAATGTATGTGCCTGTTAGTTACCTTAGAGGCTTTGCATAGGAGGCTGTTAGAGGCATTTTCATTCTCCTTTATTTGTTCATTTTATTGTTTCATGATGTAGATAATTTTGTGTAATAATTGTGTTCTGTAAATGAGAACAGAACATAGAAAATCACTGCTCCTGCAGAGGACCCAGAGCACCCATTGAAAGCTCACAGATACCTATAACTTCAGCTCTAGAGGATCTGATGCTTCTGGCCTTTACAGACACCTTCAGTCAAGTGTACATAAACACACACACACATTAAATAAACAATTCTTAAAGAAAAAGCAATATGGTAGATATTGCTATTACTCTGATGTGGGAGTGTCATATATCAATCTGTTGATTTCATTGGTTAAGCAATAAAGAAACTGCTTGGCCCTCATAGGTTAAAACATAGGTGGGAGGAGTAAACAGAATAGCAAGCCGGGAGGAAGAGGAAGTGAGCTCAGACTCGACAGCTCTGCTCTCGGGAGCAGAGAAGCCATGCTCCAGTCTCCTGGACAGACGTGAGCGATGAAGCTCCAATCCCAGATGGACATAGGCTAGAATCTTCCCGGTAAGCGCACCTTGGGGTGCTACACAGATGATTAGAAATGGGCTAAATTAATATGTGAGAGTTAGCCGAGAAGAGGCTAGATAGAAATGGGCCAAGCAGTGTTTAAATGAATACAATTTGTGTGTTGTTATTTCGGGGCATAAGCTAGCCGAGCAGGCGGCCGGGGTGCTGAGGACGCAGCCCCTCCGCTCCAATTACAACATTACTCTTGTGTAGTCAAGTAACTTCTTTCTTGAAACTGATGCTTTATGGGGCCTTTATAAAAATTATACAGATAGATAGATAGATGATAGAAGATATAAATAGATGTATAGATTGATGATAGATAATAGATAGAAAGTGCTGCTGCTGATGTAGATAGAAGATAGATAGAAAGATAGATAGATAGATAGATAGATAGATAGATAATAGAAAGAGATGCAATACTATGTATGTACATGTGTCTGAAGACAGACAGCAGCACTATGATTCACAAACAACGGGAGAGTCTTGTTCACATTTAGCAGGATTTTATCTACAGAGCTTAATGTACTGAGTTTTCTTAGCCCCACTTGTCACAAGCATCCACATTTACGACCCACTTGTCACGGGCATCCATGTTTATGAACCACTCATCACGGGCATCCACCTTTACGATCCACTTGTCATGGCATCCACGTTTACGATCCACTTTATAAGATGACAGGAAGATCAGTAAGACACAGGCTCTGGAACACTTTGAATTTTTACATGAGAAACACTGCCATGCAAACCAAGAGCTTTTCCATGGTTGGTCTGTCACTGCATGAGTCCAGGTGGTCGGCCCAGGTTTATTATTTTGACCTGAAGTTGAAAACCCCCAAAGAGGGTGAGAAGGCTCAGTGGGTAGAAGTGGCTGCCACCAAACCTGAGGGAGGACCTATTTCAATTTCCTAAATCCACTTGGTAGAAAGAGAAAACTGACCCCTGAAACTTGTCCTCTGGCTTCTACATGCACACCATGGCATTCATGAACCTATACATATAATAACCCCAACTATCTACAGATTAATAAAAAATAGAATAAAACTCCTACCGATAGACCCACCTACCCTGCCAGGTCACACTGGTCACAGGGCCCACCACAGCCCTTGTGAAGGGGAGGGGAGGTACTTCATGTGGGCTCAGTTGTACGTGATCATGAGCTATGACAGCTCGTGTGTCAGGGATGTGTAATGAGACCATTGTTTGTACTCTGTGGCCCTCTGCCAAGGCCTCTGCACAACTGATCATACAGCCACAAGAGAGAGCCTTGCGTTCTGCAGTCATGGCTTCCCTCCTGCTCATGCAACACTGCCCACTCTCTCTGCTGTCCAGCGGCAATCGTTACTCACCGAGTTTCAAGAAAGAAACTACACATGAGTAATACCAATATCTGCCCATATTGCTTTTTCTTTAAGAATTGTTTATTTAATGTGTGTGTGTGTGTGTTTATGCACACTTGAGTGAAGGCATCTGTAAGGCCAGAGGCATCAGATCCTCTAGAGCTGGAGTTACAGGTAGCTGTGAGCTTTCAATGGACGCACTGGGTCCTCTGCAGGAGCAGTGCAAGCTATGAACTGCTGAGTCATCCTCTCCGGTTCCTACTGCTCTTTAGAAGAAGCTCACAGCAGCATGACGTGGCATATATGAATGTACGTGTCTCCTAATGACTGCTACAGTCATGAAATTCAAGCTAGGCCCAGGTTTATCCCGTTCATCTAGACGCTGCTATGTGTCCCCAGTACAGCGATTGTAAGGACCATTTGGTTTTAGTTAGTCACCTTCAGAGTTCAGTCATCTTTGCAGGTGAGGACTTGAAACGTGAACATGAGTGTTCAGTTCCTTACACTTCAAGGACTGCAGCTCATTGTTCCAACCTGTTTTACCCCTATCAGAACCCCAAGGTTGAGAACATAATGATGAAGATGGCGGTACTTGAAGTTGGCCTTTAGGACATAACTGGACCATGACATCAGAACATCTCGAATGTGTCTGTAACAGAGCATTCTCTTCCTCCTCCCAACTTGGAAAGATAATGAGAGAAGCTTGACTATGAGCCAGGATACACGCTCTCTCCAGGCCCCCAGTCCACAGATGTCTTGATCTTAGACTTCAGGGCTTAGAGAAAGGAATTTTGCTTCATAAGTGATCTAATAATACTTTCTTGTCGGGACCGCCAGCCCACAAACAACCACACAGAGACTTGTCATTAAGTATGAAAGCTTGGCCTTTGGCTGAGGATTGTTTCCAGCTAGCTCTTATAACTTAATTAGCCCATATTTTTTAATCTACATTCTGTCATGCTGTTCTTTACCTTTCCCCTTAGGGCACATTCAACTTTGTGTCTTGCTCCGAGTCCACTGGTGAAATCCACATGCCTGTATTCATCCTCATCTCTGTGCCCAGAAGTCCCACCTAACCTCTCCTGACATAAGAAGGCTGGAAAGCCAAGTCATGCACAACTGATCAGATTCTATACCCAAAGTTTACAAACACTGCCATGAAAGGATCAAGCTCACAAGGACAAGGAGAAAGAGAGGAGCGTATACTGGCCAAAGAGAGTAGGTCCAACCATAGCACTCCTTACCGAAAATTATCAGAGTCTTCCTATACTTAAATGGATCCTCCTGTCCTTGCCATGACCCATACAACCCTATTAAAACTGCCACCAGCACTACTCTCTGACTCTCTCCTTTCAGACACCCTGCCTGTGCACTGGTCGTGTTCCCACCCCATGTCCTTGGGACGTGAATGCCCCAACCGTCTGTAGACAGAACAACACAAGCAGGCAATCCAGCCGCACCACACATGGGTCTGAATGAGAACAGTCTTCCATAAGCTCCTGTATCTGAATGTGGTCCCCAGCTGGCGGCAGTGTAATGGCGTTAGGGAGGTTGTGGAGCCTGTAGGCAGCAGAGCCTTGCTGACAGGAGTACAGCACCACTGGGGTGGGCTTTGAGAGTTGGCCGCCTCCCTCTGCTTCCTGCTTGCTCTCTTTGCTTCCTGAGTGTGGATGAAAATGTTGTGGAGCCATGTTTGTTTGGTGTTGCCGCACCTTCTCTGCCGTGGGCGACTTCATCCTACTGGAACTGAAAGCCAAAATAAACCCTTTCTCCTCTAAGTCACTTTTGGTCTTAGGAACAGAACAACAACCAGCTGTTATAATTATAATTCTGCTGGCCTTCCCTGTCACCTGGGTACCCTATCCCTTTAAGAGACAAACTCCAACCACCCCCCAATCTTTCCCTTCCTGCCAAGGCAAGTTGATCTCCTGCATCCTCTCTTCCCCTTTCTCTTCATTCTTTTTCTGAAGAGACAGTCTTTGCCTCTCCCTTCCCCCTTCCTCTCTGTCTGTCTGTTTGTCTGTCTGTCTCTTCCCTCCATGATCCCCTTACCTTTATATGCTTCCCAATACCCACTAAATAAACTCTATACCCAAGCTCTTTCTGCATGGCATATCTGTCTGTCTCCCCACGCCAGCAGGGGAACCTGCCAGGGTGGGTACCCCCATAGATCATGACACCAGCTCACTGCAGAACCTGAAAAAGAAGCAGGACTTAGAGATACTGCACACTTTAGAGCAGTGGCTCTCAACCTTCCTAATGTTGTGACCCTTTAATACAGTTCCTTGTGTTGTGGTGACCACAGCCATAAAATCATCACAGATTTAAGGACATCCCAGGTTACACAGTGAGAACTTGTCTCAAGAGAGACAGGGAGGAGAGAAGCGTGGGAGCAGGGGGGAGGCGGCCCTGGTCAATCTCAGTCAAAATTCCTCTGAGAGACCTATGTCACTGGGCTCCTCTGTAATTTCATGTCACCAGGTACCTAGCCCTCTTCAAGATTGGAAAAGGCTGGATTCTTACTTATGGAAATTGCAGAGGCTTAGATTGAAGAAAGCCAGGTCATATAGGGATGAAGCAGAACAACACTGGAGACGTAAACACAGGCCTTTTTTTTTGTGAACTCTATCCTCAGACTCCATGTATGAACTTTCTAATATATTTGCACGAATATTGCAGTCACATAAGAACGTGACCAAGGTTCTGGCTATGACAAACAATGCTGCTATGAACATAGTTGAACACATGTCCTTGTGGCATGATTGAGCATCCTTTGGGTATATACTCAAAAGTGGTATTATATGATCTTGAGGAAGGTTGTTTCCTAGTTTTCTGAGAAATTGTCACACTGACATCCAAAGGGGTTGTACCAGCTTGCATTCCCACCAGCAATGCAGAAGTGTTCCCTTTTCCCCACAACCTCTCCAGCATAAGTTGTCATCAGTGTTACAGGTGTAAGATAGAATCTCAGAATTGTTTTGATTTGCATTTCTCTGATGACTAAGGATGCTGAACATTTCCTTAAGTGTCTTTCAGCCATTTTAGATTTCTCTGTTGAGAGTTCTCATGCCTCTCCACCGAAGAATGGATAAGGAAAATGTGGTACATTTATACAATGGAGTATTACACAGCAGAAAAAAACTAATGACATCTTGAATTTTGCAGGAAAATGGATGGAGCTAGAAAACATTATTTTGAGTGAGGTAACCCAGACACAGTAAGACAATTATCACATGTACTCACTCATAGGTGGTTTTTAAACATAAAGCAAAGAAAGCCAGCCTACAAACCACAATCCCAGAGAACCTAGACAACAATGAGGACACTAAGAGAGACTTACATAGATCTAATCTACATGGGAAGTAGAAATTAGAAAAAGACAAGATCTCCTGAGTAAATTGGGAGCATGGGGACCTTGGGGGAAGGTGAAGGGGAGAGGGGAGAAGCAGGGAGGGGAGCAGAGAAAAATGTAGAGCTCAATAAAGATATAAAAAAAACGTGATCAAGAGGGGATGCATCTGTCAGAAAGTCCCAGAAGAACAAAGAAAATCAAAATAAAGATGTGGAAAGAGAGATCCAGAAGAAAGGTCATCCAGAGAGGAGGAAAGTGCATGAATAGAATAAATTGAATTTTTAGTAGAAGGCTTATTTATATGAAATAATTGTACAAAAAGACAAAGCAGTGAAACTCTAAGGAAAAGAGTTGAAGAGGTTTCAAGGTTCAGGCTGGGTAGTACAATAACCACGTCCTAAAATACCCCAGAAATCCAGGAAAATATCCCCCAAAATAAAGAAAAGTTTCCAGAAGGGAGGTATATGAGTTTTTACTTTCAGAAGTAAAGTTTGGACACTATGAATGAAAATGACTCACAGTTAAGCAGACCATCATGGACTCTCAGAAGGACAGACTGGCTTCCAGAGAGAGCATGGAAATAGTCAGAGAAAATGTTAGTCTCAACAACAGTCTCAGCAAGGAGAGAACACCAACGAAGCTTCAAAATCCTGAAGGGTACTAGTAGGGGCCACCTGTTCCCTGTGGCTTACATCTCTGATCTGAAGTGTGGGATGGCCTGGTCCAGGGATGCCATAAAGTGTTATTCCCAAGGGCCTTGGCCCTTACAGCTCCTTATCCTAACATTTCTACAGGTCTGCACCCATGGTCTCGAAGTTCATGGTGGTGGCAGCACTTCAGCCATAACAAAGGATGCCCCATGGCCTGCTCTCTGGAAAGGGTCCTTTCTACCCTTAGTGGAACTCCATCTATACTGCCACACAGTGGCCCAGGAGGCTGGGACCATGCTGCTCAGGATGGCTGGAAGCTCATCTGTCAGAGGGGTTTGCCCAGTGGGAGCCTGGAGACTTGAGCGATGATATTCCTGCCAGGTTTTCCTACTGAACTCAGAACACCCACCCATTCGCTCACGATGCAGGCTTTCCCAGGAGCGCACTGTGCTCCTCAGAGCCACTACCGAGGAAAGCTAGCCACCTGAACACAATAGTGCTTCGTCATAACAGTGGAACCGATCCAGCTGCCATCGTGTGACTGACGAGTGAGTAACTTAGCGTGCACATACTCAGTGAAGGGTGAGTCACATCCGGGGACGGACCGAGCGGGCCCACAGGAGCCTTCCTCCTGCCGCTCAGAAGACTGCACGATTTCAAATGCCTACGTGTCTGTTCCCTGAAATTTCTAGTTGGTAGATTTGAACTACAGGTGACCGTGGGCGAAGGTGAGTAAGCCGCCCGCACAGGGGAACAGATCACCAGTACTCATGGCACCTTCGTGAGGCCTCTGAGAATGAAGTGAGCGCCCCAAACGCGAGGGATGCCAACCCTCTGATGAGACAGCTCAGAAGATGCCCTTGTCTGGGCCTTGCAACCTCCAGAACTGTGGGAAATAACGGTGCTGTGTGTGACCCCTCATCTGTGCGGGGCCCAACAAACCAAAACCATGTGTTCCTTCTTAGCAAAACCCAAAAGTTGTGCAATGAAGGAAATGTAATCACAGTATATCATAAGGCTCAGAGCAGAAATGATGGGAAACCAGATTCTGAGGAGAGAGCAATTCCCTGGGAACGTGAGAGGAGGGGTGGGTGGGGAGGGAGGGAGGGAGAGAAGAGAGGGAGAGCAAGACAGGAGGGAGGGAGGAGGGAGGGAGGGGAAAGGGAGGGAAAAGGACAGGGAAAGAGAGATTTTCTTGCCTCCTATGCTTAGAAGTCAGTCCCTTCTAATGTTGAAATATAAAGAGAAAGTAGAAATATCTATAAAGCATTTTATTTGTCAATACCAGAGGACGTAACTCGGAGTTAAAGGGTATGTGTGGGAGGCAAAGTGGGGGTAGGAGGGTAGAGTGGATGGGCTGATGGCTTCTGACCTCATGCTTGTAGTCCCCACAGCCTTTGTTCAGAAGGAATAGAATGAAAGGTGGCTAGGGAAAATAAGGTGGAATTCAAGTCTTTGTCCATTAGACAAATTCTTCTGTTATAAGGCTGGGGATGGAACACATGCCTGTAGAAGGCTGGACCAGCAGGACCAGGTGTTAAGGTCACTCTCTGCTCCATAAGTTGTAGGATAGCCTGGGCTACACAAGACTCTGTCTTAAAACACCAAGTCAGTAAAATGAAAACAACAAAAGAAATTCCCTTTGTATTTCTGCTGGCCACAGGACCTCACGCCTGTAAGCTCAGCACTCAGGAGACTGAAGTGGAGGGATCAGGAGTTCAAGTTCAGCCGTGGCTACACAGTGAGCTTGAGGCCAGCCTGGGCTACATTCAAATTCAGCCATGGCCACACGGTGAGCTTGAGGCCAGCCTGGGCTACATTCAAGTTCAGCCGTGGCCACATGGTGAGTTTGAGGCCAGCCTGGGTACATTCAAGTTCAGCCGTGGCCACATGGTGAGCCTGAGGCTAGCCTGGGCTCCATGAGATCTGTCCTTCCAGACAAATTCTTTCACGGTTCCTCACTAACATAGAGGAGGTGTACAGGGTTTCATTCCTTTGTCTGAGAGTTAACTGCTGCTGTTAGATCTACAATATAAGGATGATGGGGCGGCTATCGTTGTGGAGGTCCTGACTGCACCCGTGATTCTGTAAGTCTCACTCAGATGAGCAAGGTGTCACCGCTGCTGTTACTGCACATAAGAGGGAGTGAGGCTTAAGCAGCTTCCGTAACTTTTGCCCGACGTAGCTCGGCAAGTCCAAAACAAGACCAGTACAGAGTTGAAGATGGCATCTTATTTATTGACCGACAGCAGGTGTCTCTTTCTTTGACCCACAAACATGATATATGCTTTCAAAAACTCTAGCAAACACAATTTAGAAACTGGTAGCACCTTTACTCCAAGCCTGACCGAACACCCAAGAAGTTTCCCACAGGCAACACGGCCAAAAGAACCTCGGTCGTGACCTGCAGCACCCTGGCTCTGGGACTCTTCTGAACCGAGGATGCCAAACTCTGCAGGATGATGTCAGTGGTTTTACAACAGGAACATGTAAAGGCTTTGGGGATACAGATGGAAACTTCCACTTGGTGAGGGCTTTCGTGTAGAGTCAAATTAAGCAATTGTCACTACTCAGTCATGTCCAATGAAGTCACATCCAGAAGGTCAAAGGGCCACGGATTTGGGTAAATACAGAAGGTGGGCTGTACTATCTGCTTTAACAGCTCCCCCTCCCCCTTTACATTCAAATAAGTTAAGCCTGTTCCTTAGGCCAACTTCTCCAACCAGGAAAACAAGGGAAGAGAAAGGTCGTTCTTCTTGCCTTTCCACCCCTCTCTGTGGAATGTTTTCAGGGCTCCCTTCTCTCATTAAGGATTTGGTGTACTTCATCCTTAACCAGTGCCGGTGATGGATGCCAACCCTGTCAGCTCCAGGAAGATGACTCCTGATGCTCCTTGAACTTCCTGCTGGATGCTCCGGACCAGGCATGTCCTTCCCTTCCACAATGGCTGTGACATTCCTTTATGAAAATCTGACTTATTTGACAAGTTGAAAGGAAAAGGCAACAAGGAGGCAGAGAGACTCAGAGAGCACATGAAGGAGGGCATTTCCTTGAGAAAACCTGGGAGTTAACTGTTATAAGTAGCTACTGAGACAGAGTCTTGCTCTGTAGGTCAGGCTGGCCTTATTCAAGTTGTTCAGGCTACGCTTGCGCCGTCTCAGTCTCCTGAGCACTTAGAGGTATGTTCCGCTGTGTCTGTGGCCTGGGGTCTCTTTGCTAATTTACTTCACTAATTAGATTTGATATTGCTGGACTCTAAAAGTGACTCCTAAGAGTGGGAACAAGCTTTCTGACGGACGGTGACTTGTCAAGATGAAGGAATACGCAGAGCCTGTGACTGGAGATGTCTCCTGAGCATCTATTCGAACAGTGTGGTAGCGGGACACAGGGGATGCCACGGGGAACGAACAGGGGCCAGTGATGAGAAAGTTTGTCTTACTCAGGGTGTGGTGGTATGGTCTGGACCCGAGCGACGGCATTTCCAGACATCAAGAGATAGAAATAGCTCTATCCTTTGTTTGAGTTCCATTGCCTCCTTCTAGCCTTTGGAGCGTTCCCTTCTAATTATCCTCATCTGGTTCTGTTTTAATGGCCTCTCTGGCTTTCTGTTTACCTTGGGTTGGGACATGCAGATGCCTTTCTGCCCCTCCCCTGCCTGAGTAGATGGGGGACACCAAGCAAGACCTTCTTTCTACAGAGTCTTGGACATCTGCTGTGTCCCTCTCCGCCGACAGCTCCCAGCGTGGCGCCCACCGAATGGTGGGCTCATGAGGAAGACCCTGTCTCATTCTCATGCTCTCCCAATCTTAGCTCTCTAATCTGCACCCCAATTATCTGGGTTTGCTTTGAGAGCCTCCCCCTCCCACTTTCTAAACATCGCTCCACAATTTTTCCTATTTCCACCCTTCCTTGATTATAACCATTCTCGGAAACTTCCAACTTCCAAACCAAAGGCCGCAAATTCCACAGGCTGGAATTGTGGAGGTACAATAGAAAGGCTTGGGCAGGGAACGCCAACAGATGTAGGCTCGGCCAGGGTTCTCTCACCTACACACCAGTACACACGGGTGTATTAGCCAGCTTTGCTAGTCTGTGCCACAGCTGAAAAGTATCAAAAATAAGATGTAGCTCTAGGATTATTTGAGGTCCAGCTATTTCACACACAACCTAGTAGCGAGCAGTTGTGTTTATTTATTTTGGGGACCTGTCTCCACTTCTCTCTTCTGGAAGACATCAAGCCCCCAAGAGCTGGGTTTATGTTGTGATTGCCTCCTCTTCCCTCACAACATCCACCATGGCATAACAGGCTTTCAATACAGTCTCAATATATTCTTTCTGAATGAATCTGAGGTTGTTGACTTTGGCGGTGGGGGGGGGGGCGGTAAAGGTAGGGATACTTTCCTCTTATTTTAAAAAGACCAAGGTGTGTCATCACCAGAATAACCATTATTGTCTTACAAATCATCCACATAGGTGTTTAGTCTGTGTTCACTGTGTGCCCAGATTTTGTGGAACTAACGCATCCCACACCCCTGTTCTCACCTCCACACCACAGACAAGCATACTGAGACAGGGGAATGACAGATGACTTACCCCAAGTCATCTAGATAAAGACTCAGAAATTGGGGTTCAGGATTCAAACATGAGATGTCAAGAGCTTCTGAGTAGAGGCTTCCCTTTCTAACATCCAAACTAGATTCAGAAAATGCCTGAACAAAATCAAAAACTGTAGAGAGTATCATGTTCCTCATTCCCATAGTCTAACTGAAGAGTTGTTTACAAGCCCGAATGACTGACTTACCCTTCGTAGATTTGATTTATCCATCTCCATATGCAAATAATCTACCTTCATGTGTATCTTTTGCATGCTGCCACAAGCACCTAGGCCTGTGACCCAAGAGGCAGAGTAGGCAGAAGCTACAAGGGATGGGAAATTGGGACAGTTCCTCCACAGGGTTTGTCCTTTGGTTTCTGCTTAATTTCTCCAGGGAGGGATTCCTCGGATAAGCCGGTGCCAGGCAGACCACTTTCCAGGTCATCTGTATAAAGCTTACTTAACTTTTCCAGGGAGGGGTTTCTCAGGTAAGCTGGTGCCAGACAGATTGCATCTCCAGTTCATCTGTACACAAAGGGCTCTTGCTATGTCCTTATGCATCGGGTCTGAGAAGCGATCAGGGCAGACTTGAGGTCTTTGGGAGTGAGCGAGGTACAGGACTCCTTTCTCTTTTCTGTTTCTGTGCTGAGGTTTGAACCCAGAGCTTCTCACTTGCTAGACTCATCATACTCAGCCACTGACTTCCGCACCTAACTCCTGTCCATCTCTTCCTTCCTGGAAGGTTTGTGGGTATTTGGTTTTGTTGGTGGTGGCAGAATTTTCACTTGTTTGTTTTGTCTTCCTTCTAGTATCTTCTGATTGGCAGGAAGGCCATGAAAAACTACCCAGCCCAGTTTCCAAGTTTCATCAAAGACGGAACTCGATCCTCTCACTGGTGAAGACTTTATTTGGGGCTAGTGCTGGAACTCAGACCATAGAGAGCTTACCTGCCCTGTCCAAACCCCGGCTCAATCCCCAGTCCATTTAGTAACCAGGCATGGTGTCACAGGCATGCAACCCCAGCTTGGGAGATGCAGCTCAAGGCCATCCCGGGACAGGTCAGGGCCTGCCAGGAACAAAACCAAATTAAACTTTCCCTAGTGATCAATGATGAGAATTTATGTCTTCATTGGCAAAGCCATAGTAGAAGAAAGAAAACTCTTGTCCAAGATGAGAGAACAGAAACCCAGCTAGGCCCTGGCTAGGAGAAGTGAGCTGTGAGCTGTTGAGAGGAGCAACACTGAGGACCAGAGTCCCCGCCTTCACCTAGCAACATAACGAGACCTCTCTTGACCTTGGTTTCATCATTCGTGAGACAATAGCAACAAATCCATAATAGCTGGTGATGAATTGGGTGTGCGGTTCTGTTCGACCCATCAACAGTTTGCCCAACCTCTGTATCAGCGCTGTGAGGAAGATTCTAGCTCTGCATTTGGCAGGTAAGAAAGCTTACGGACAGGAAAGAGGTTCCAGCAGTTTGCTCTAGATCTCAAAGTGATAGATGGAGTCAGGGTTCCACCCAGGCAGTGGGGATTCAGGGACAGAGCACCTAAGGTCCTCCACAACCTAAAATCTTGCTTGAGTGTAAAGCATCCTCTTGACCACAGCCAGACCCCATCCCACACTCCGCCGATGCAGAGTTACAAAATACCCCGGGCTAAAAATCAATTATTACCAAGGTCGGTTTGATTTGCATTTTGCTAGAATGTGTTAGTTTTGAATATCCCAGTTTGCACATTTCTCTGGGGTGGAGCTCCATTGCCCGGAACTGGAGCATGTCACCTTTGGTTATGATCTGGAAGAGGAATACTCAAGAGAAAAAGACGTTAAACGTTCCAGTGCCGTGCCGAGTGGTTGGAGTAATAACGGGCAGTGTTTTTAGGAACCTCGAATCCTACCGCTATCTTGACAGACAGGGACACACGCTCTGCTCACGTGGCGGCTCACTCACAAGCCTCGGGTTTGACACAGCCCTACTTTGCAGACACTCAATAACCCTCAGTTGCAAATTTCCCTGAAACCCGGGGTTTTAATCCACTTCCATTTTTGATACAAAGTCCTCTTACTCAATTTCTTCATTTGCATAGAAAAAGAAATCATGAAAAATGGATTTTTGAAAGGAAGATAAACCCCAGGGGTGCGGTGGGGGCTGCTGTAGTGTTTTAAAGCCTGCTTGAAGGTTTTAAATGGCTAAGTGAACACACGAACACAGCCCAGACCATAAGGACGGATCGCTGGCCATTGCCAACATAAGCATATTATTAGCATCAAAATTAATTTTCCGTTATCTGTCTCATCTTGGTCTTGGAAGAGCACAAGAAACCTGAATTCTCATCAGAGGTTCAGACGGCATTTCGGTGAATTTCTGTCTTTTCCCTAACCGAGCACTGTGAAGAAATGACCCAGTTATTACTGTTTGTGGAGTGGAGTGCTGTGAGCTCTCTTCTCCTCCCTATACAAAGCCTGTTTAAAGAAAGACTAGAGAAACGTGCCCCGGGCTCAGACACTACTTCAGGTGGATGATAACTTTCTTGTTAATTGAATTGTTGCGGAGCATATCAGACACCTCGTTAGCCATTTCTTCCTGCTTTTAGACTTCTGCTTTAACATTGTGGAGAGCCAAGGGAGGCTGGAAGCTGACTACAGCAAACCAAGGGTGCCCTGGACAACAGCACACAGAATACGGGACAAGATAAGCTCATCTTTTATCTCAGGAGATCCTAGGTTTCCTTTCCTCTGAAAGAGCTCACAGCACCCTTCATGGAAGGTGAGGGTTAGAATAAAAGCCAGGACGCGCCCCACAGCGAACACGCCTTGGAAACAGCTGCGTATCTTTTCTAAACAGACTGGGGGAAGAAGGCATTTGGTTTCTTGGATGTGGTACATCCATGAAATTCTCACTGTGAGCATCTGATGGGCTGAAGCTAATTAACATTTAAACACTGGGTTTCTATGCTGTTTGGGGTCTGAGAACCGCAAGGAAAACCTACCTTTTCTTAGTTCGGGGCATCTGAATCACAGGCCTCTCATTTCCTCTTTCCATCTACGTTGTAACATTTTCAGAGAAATAGTTCTGGAGGGGCAGGATCTTCATTTCAGCCAGCTCCCTTCTTTGCTGCTTTTCTGCTTCATTCCCCCAAATCCTGTGGCTGACAGGAACATCCAGACATCATCTGAATGGAGTACCCCATTAAGACACCTCTCAACTCACAGACCATGGCTATGCATCCTCCATCAGTTGAGCAGCTAACACGTACTCATTTTGTGTTATTCCCAGAACCCTCACAGATTTGATGAGGACCATAGTCTGTGTTTTCTCATCCATGAAGCAGGGCTGTTATCCCTGGGCCATGGTTGTAGTTCAGCGATATCAACCAGCTGTGTAGATAAGCCATGAGGAGTTCAGAAATGCAAATGGCATCATGGAATTGCCAGACCTCAGGCCAGGTAGGCTCAGAGCTTCTGCTTTTAATACCCCCTTCTCTTCCAACCTCCGAAGTCCTCATATTTATGCGGTAGTGCACACTTTTAGCACTTACACTCCTACATGTGAGTGTGTATGTGTGCACACTCGTGCCCATGTACGTGTCTCCACCTTGTTCATTGAGTCGGTGTCTTTCAGCTGAACCCAGAGATTAGCCGCTTGGCTAGCTCCAGGGATCTCCTTTCTCCCCTCTGAGCCCTGGAAGTATAAGCAGATCACTATGCCCACTTAGCATTTGCATGGCTTCTAGACATGCAAATTCAGGTCCCCGGGCTTGCATGGGAACTGTTTTATTCATCTTCCCAGTTCTATGCTCACTCCTCTCTTCTGACCCTAAAATTAATGCATTTTCTAGTACATTGTACCATCCACTGTGGTTGACGATCTCAGTTAAGAATCCACATAAACACACTGGAAACAAAGGAAAAACTGCATCCTGAAACCCCCACACAAGCACTCCCAGAGAAGCTTGGCGCTCGGGGGCTGAGACACCATCCCAGGCTTCCTCCATTCCCACCTGTTGCCCTCTCACGTACGGAGCCCTGCACAGCTAAACCTTTCCATCCCTCTATGTCACTCCCAGCCAATCTGCCCCCCCATCTTTGTTTGACTTGCCTATTAAATATTTCCAAACATGAGTATCACATTCCTTTCATCCTTGAACATGGCTGTCTTCCCAAATGCTCGAGTTTGCATAGAATGGTTTCCCTTTGTGTTAACTGAAGTGGCGGGTTGCTTATTACTTCACGGGGTCTACGTGTTCGTACGGATTGCTAAATACCTTCCACGTTATTCTTTGGTGGCTATGCAGGAAATTCTCAATGACTCAACTGTAGCCAGTGCCAAGTACTGTGATTGAGAGCCGTGCTCCTCTTCCATGGCGAATCTTCCTCCTGCCTGCCCTCACACCAGCCAAACAGCAGGTCAGTGCTGGGCCACCTCTAATGAGAACTTCCCCAGGGCTCACGTCTAGCAAAAATCTTGCTCAATGCATAGGCTGCTCCCTGATATCCCAGGAGGGTAGTCGAGGAAGAAGAAGCACCCTGTTCTTCTGTGTGGCCTGCCAAGCTCTTGGACTCGGCACTTCGTTCTGCTGCAGCTTTGGGACTGCCACCAAGCTACTCTCTGCCTCAGTTTCCTCATTTGGTTTTTTTTTCAAGACAGGGTTTCTCTGTGGTTTTGGAGCCTGTCCTGGAACTAGCTCTTGTAGACCAGGCTGGTCTCGAACTCACAGAGATCTGCCTGCCTCTGCCTCCCGAGTGCTGGGATTAAAGGTGTGTGCCACCACCGCCCAGCCAGTTTCCTCATTTGGAAAGGCAAGTGGTTAACTACAGTTACCTTCCAGAGGCATTATGAAGATGAGATGTGTCCTAGTGCAGTGTCTGAGCACATCAATTCTCTGTGGGCATTGTCACCTTGCAATGTAAGACTTCACGTTAATCAGCATATCAGGGCTTGCAGGATATATGGAAGTAATGTGCTTTCGTTAGCTCACGGAAGTCTTGTAGAGCCCAAAGGATCTACATTCTCCATTCATAATGAGGGGACTTAAGTAGAGGGAGAAAAAACGCATTGCATTTGGTAGGAAAAGGTAGAAGCAGGAGCTGTCTTCTGAAAAGCTTCATTCCTACACGCCAAGAAACAACCTCCACGGTGGACATGCACCTAATGCCAGCACCACCTGGCTGCTTCCTCCAGCCCTGATATTAACCCTTCAAAGTAAGCCCTGCTGAGCAGCCCTTTTCATAGTTCAAGAGTCCGAGGTGTAGGGACTGATCAAGACTCAAAATACGTCGCTGATTTAAAAAAAAAATCTCAAACTGGATTGCTGGATCACTAAGACTGAACCAGTTTGGTGATTTGTGAGCATGTTTCACTTCAAGGTCAGCATCACCATGAAAAGGAAGCCCTGCAGTGAGGATTAAGTGAAAACGTGGCACACTCCACTAGTCGGGGGCCTACAATTCAGTGCCATCTCTAAATAGCATTGGGAGGAATCAGATGCTGCCTCTAAACAGGGAGACACGGCGGAAGAGCCGCTATGGCACAGGATTTCGTCTTTTATGTCTCCCAAACTACGGCACACACTAAGATTATAGCTGGGAATGTGTTCTTGTTGGCAGCAAGCGAGGGAGCACTTTAGAGTCGGGGAGGTCACGTGTTTTCCAAACTGGTTCTTTGTTGTGTGAGCCTGTTAGAGACTTTAAGTTTGAGTTTTATTTAAAAGCAAGACCTTGGAGAGATGCCTCAGCAGTTAGTAGCATTTGCTGTTCTTACAGAGGACTTGAGTTTCGTTCCCAGCTCCAGGTGGGGTATCTCACAACAGCCTATAACTCCATCTAGAATGAAGCTAGCACCCTTCTGTAGACACGCACTCCCATGTGAATAATCACACATAGACAGACAGACGACGTAAAAATTTAAAACAAAGTTACTTTTAAACATTAAAAAAATTAATGCTTATGCTGAGTCCCCTTAAGAATGAACACACACGGAAAGCATATTTCCCTTTAAAGGCTCTGTGCTTCACTGATGGTTTTAGCAATTTTAACCCAAAGGTTCACAGAGGACTGCACACAGGACTTCCTCTGGACAGATTCTGGGTGACGGCGGACAAGAAAAAACTGTAATCATATAAGAAACTCAGTCCACACCTGTCGAGCATTTCTTGTTTCCAAAGGCACCTTCTGGCTTAGTGACTGCCACAGTTCAAACACTTCCGACCCTTTGTTTTTGAGAGGTTCGTGACACCCAGAATTTCCACTGCACACTTTGTTTCTTCTCCCTTGATTCCCTTGATCCGGTTACCCTGCCAACGCCTGTGCCCTGTTCCACGTTTGCATTTATTCACATCTTGCAAGCAAGCGTTTTAAGGAGTTCTTTGTTTGTTTGTTTCTTAACTGCTGGAAACAACACTCATATCACCCCATGCTTCCCAGAGCAAGACTCTTCCACCCTAAGTTTCTGCTGCAGTTGGTCGTTTCCTTCTCAAGGTCGGCATGGTAGGCATTTTATTCCTTCTCTCTCGAACTGAGTGTCTGCATACAGAAAAAGGCAGATTAGCAAGAGAACATATTATCAGCACAAGTTTTCAGTGCTATGGGAGCCTGTGGAAGCAAAGATCCAATGTAACGGTTAAACATGTGCCTTTGGATGCCCAAGCACTGAGTCATGGATAAGTGTGATTGGATGGAGAGGGTATGACATAATAATAGGGGCACAGAGAGGGGCTAAGCAAGATTTTTAACAAAGTCCAATTTCTATTTTTCAGACTTCCTCTGTGTCCTTCTGCACTTTTCTCTGGGGACAGGGATGGTGTGGGACAGTGGTCTGTATTCTGTCAATTATATTTTAAATAAACGCTGATTGGCCAGTAGCCAGGCAGGAAGTATAGGCGGGACAACCAGACAGAAAGTAGAGGCAGGTCAATGAGACAGGAGAATTCTGGGAAGAAGAGAGCCCATTCCTCTGCAGTCCTGTCCCAGCCACAGAAGAAGCAAGATGTGACTGTCCCACCAAATAAGGTACCGAGCCACGTGGCTAACATAGACAAGAATAGTGGGCTAATATAAGTTATAAGAGTTAATGCTGAGCGGTGGTGGCGCACGCCTTTAATCCCAGCACTCGGGAGGCAGAGGCAGGCAGATCTCTGTGAGTTCGAGGCCAGCCTGGTCTACAAGAGCTAGTTCCAGGACAGGAACCAAAAGCTACAGAGAAACCCTGTCTCGAAAATCCAAAAAAGAAAAAAGAAAACAAAAAGAGTTAAGAAGAAGCCTGAGCTAATGGGCCAATCAGTTTATAGTTAATATAGATCTCTGTGTGATTTCTTTTGGACTTAACAACTGAGGGAACCAGGCAGGACAGGAAAACCTCAAACAACACAGGGAGGGCATCTTTCTGACCTGGGCCAGTTCACTCCTTCTTAGGCAACCTGGTGATCACCCGCTGCCCAGAGGTCATCGTATTGATGCCAAACTTAAACTCAAGAGAGGTGTCACTGTAGAATTTAGGATTGTCCAGCCTTTTTGAAGGACAGATAGAAAGACACCTTTGCATGGTGCATGGTATGTGGCAGGTGATGTGACATAGTCATTTCTGAAGGAACTGGCTGCCCAGGGGAGGCACAGTTTGTCTCATCCTTTCTCAGGAACTTGTCCCCAGAGCTAATAAAGCAGAGCAAAAGAGAAGCCATGGGTCCTTGGGTCAGTGGAAAGCAAATAGCACTCCTCTCCTGTATCTGTCTTCTATTAGGTGGGAGAAGGAATAGGTAGGTCATAGAGACTCGAGGAAATGTAAATGAGAACAAATTAATCAGCATGCTAACATTGAAGTGTGTGTGTGGGGGAGGTATCAGCCTTACAAACTGACAGAGGAAAGGGCTGGGGCTGGAAGCAGGCAGAGCCACTCAATGCAGACTTTCCAGGGCTTTCTCTCTGAGAAGCAAAAGGAAAGTGGACTTGAGATCTTTTTACATGAAACAATGGGCTTTTTGTCTTCTTCTTTTTTTAAAGAACAATTATTCCTTGACCATTCTTTTATACAAGGTTGTGCCTCTGTGATACAGTCAATGCAACTATAAATTCTTCACAACACTTATTAGAGTTATTAGCGAACTGGGAAGAAACAATTTTCTCTGTTTGGTCGTGGAGCATTATAACCTGAGAATGCATCTACTGTTGCATTAAAATGTTTGGAATTGGTTTGTCATGGTGAAAACCCATAAAAAGGATATTCAGAAGATTACAGCTTGACAATTTGTTTTTCAGAGGAATCTCCTCTTATGTCTTAGACCTAGAAACCTCAAAGAAACCTACTGTGATGGGCAGCTGAGAGACAAAGACCCGTAGTGACCAAGAGCCTTCTCCCCATCCAGAGATCCACTTTAGACAATGACACACAGGGGTCTGCCTGGGCACAGTCTCCAGGCCTCATGACAAGCCCGATGGAGGCACGCTAAATCACATTGGATTAATATATCTCACCACCATCATTTTTATACTAAGTGACAATTTTAACCACCCAAGGAAGAAAACACAATTATTTAAAACAAGAACTTTCTGGACACTAGTTAAAATAAGAACAGATCAGCAATAAAATCCATAGTGCTCTTCCAGAAGCCCTAAGCATGGTTCTTAGCACCCAAGTCAGGCAGCTCATAACTACCCGAAACCCAGCTCTGTGGAGATTGGACACTCTCCTCTGGCCTCCATGAGCACCGCACTCATGAACACATACCATGCTCCAACACACATATCCTCCCACCACGATTAAAATAAAACAAGAACAGAGAAAAAATATTGCATAGTTGACATAGTTGCTCAGAAAGGTTGTGTTTTTTTTTTCTATTTGCAGAAATAGTTCTGTATTTTACCTTTAAATTCCTTGGTGAAAGTCTGCTGTAAGAGTCCAGCACCTTGAAAGCTATAAGCAAGTGGATGCTGGAAGTATTTTGGCTTTGTTTACTTTGGGCTGTGCTTGCCCTCGGGAAAGGTTTTCCTTCTTTTCTTTTTTTCTTTCCTAATCTGAAACACAGGAGTCTTGAAGATCCTTTGTTATCAATCTGCATCACAACAGGAGGGAAGAACCTTAGACACAAAACATTTCTTGGAAGAAGAATAAACAGGTTATGCCAGTTCGAACAAGCCATGGAATTCAGAACTATAATATCTGTGATGTTATTAGTCAAATGGGTTCAGTATGAAGAAACCCATAACCAGAATGTTTGTGACAGACCCAGAAAGATATTTAAAGGAGTCTCATTCGCAAACAATGTAGACGTTTTTCAGGAGGGTGGGATCCAGCTGGCATCTGCCTGTCTGTGAGGATGCCGCTCTACCTCTCTGGTTCCGTGAGATCTATTAGCTATTGCTGTTTGTCCCTTACAGTACGAAACTCATCTGCAATGAGTTTCCTGTCTTCATCCATCCCCCACAGAGGAATTGTTTTCAAATAAAGGTCTGCAGTGTTCAATAAGAACTTGAAGCTGCTCACCGCCATTCACATAGGGAAAATTCAACCTGACTTTTCTTCTTACAGTTCCTACCCTGGGGCTTTCCCAGGGTTCTTCTCCCTAGCTTTGAGAATGTCAGAGTTTAAAACTTCAAAGGTAGGAGATGATGGATATAAGGCATTCACAATAGGTTGCTTTAAGTAGCACGTGGATGCTGTGATTCATTCTCAACATTCCTTTGAAGGCCTAAGCCCCATTCGTAGAGAAAACACTTGACAGGGAGCATGAGGAAGACTGCTCTTGTCTGCACAGCCCTTCTGGAGGTTTCTCCTAACTGTACTGAATTCTCAGCTTTCCTTCCATCATTTGATTCCCTTCTCCTCTCATTATTTTATATTTAAATACTTTATGAATAGCTTCGGCTTCACGTAGGAACTGTGTCTTTTTTTAATGTTTCCCCTCTTGCCTGTCTCACTTTTAACAACACTTCCAGTTTTTACAGCTATGCTTTACAGCTATCTCTAAGACTTTTCTAGTAATGCTGCTTCATTTAAAATGAATTTCTTTCCAATTTTTTTTAAGACTGGGTTGGCGTGGGAGGTCCTTCTATCTATGTGTTGCTTTTATTGGTTAATGAATGAAGAACTGCTTTGAGCCTATGGCAAGGAAGAACATAACTAGGCAGGGAAAGCTAGGCCTTATGCTGGGAGAAAGAAGGGTGGAGTCAGAATGATGCCTTGGAGCCACTGCCAGAGTCAGACATGCCGAAACTTTAGCTGGTAAGCCACAGCCATGTAGCCATACACAGATTAATAGAAATGGGTTAAATTAATATGTAAGAATTAGCCAATAAGAAGCTAGAGCTAATGGGTCAAGCAGTGATTTAATTAATACAGTTACTGTGTGATTATTTTGGATCTAAGCTAACTGGGTGGATGGGAACCAACAAGCGGCCTCCTCCAACACCCATCTCACTTGTAGATCTGCCTCAGACTAATTTGATAAAAAGAAATACTTTACAATACATGGGCATGATACCTCAGATGAACATTTTTCTCATAAAGATATAACTTCACATTTCAGAAATAAACAATGATGGAGGTTGAACACTGACTGTAGTTACCAAGAAAGGCAAACGCTTGAGCTTCACATTTTGGAAATTATTTTATGTGGAACCAAACCAAATGTATGTGACAGGGAAAAGGGGTGGAGGTGGGGGCTCTACAAACACACTCATCATCACGGAATGTCCTGGCATTGGATGTGGCCAACAAGACGCTCAGCTGGCAACTCTTATGGGAGATAAAGCAGAAGCTTATAGAACAGGGACTTGGGCAAGGAGTGCCACAGACCAGCTTCAACCATCACACTAAAAACATTAAAAGCCTTTTCACTTCTTTCTCATGGTTGAAAGTGTGTCTCATTAATAAGGAACACTCCAAGAGCACAGGACTTGGCACAGCGTTGTGTCTTGTCTGTAAGTCACAAGAACCCACTGGGACAGCCCCAGTCTGTCTGTCTCTAAATCCAAGTTCTTGGTTTCATCTTTCATTAGCCATGACACACTCTGTGAACAGATCCCTTAAAAAATGACTGAGAAAAGAGAAACTCAAACTAATGCGGTCTTAATGTTGCTAAATAAAAATGATTTGTTGTGGAATATGAGGGGTTTTGTCTGGTTGTGTTTATTTAAAAGATCAGAAAGGCAAACCCAGAGGTGAGACATTCATCTGGTGAGTAGTTACCTCCATGTATCATTAAGACCCAGCCCTGCTGGGACCCTTGCTTTCTCCTCAACTCCACATTCTTTTCTTTGAGGTGGAAGTGGGATGGAGACAGTTTGGGTAACGTTACAATTCTGGAGAATGAAGCCCTACTACTAGTATGAGCAGAAGGCAATTGACCCCTTGGTTTTATGGGAACACAAACCTTTCTGTACCTCCCTGTGTGGTGAGGACCACAAGTGTTCTGCTTTGTTCCTCAAGGGTCTGTATGTTGAACTACAGTCATGGAGACGTCTCTGCCTGCTACAGCACCCACCTGAACCCCACACACCACGCCATATGCATTTCCATAGTCATCTTCTGTTGATTATGGCGGAGTTCCCCTCATGCTAGGTTTAGCAGCCCTTACCCGCTTTTAAACACTCACGTTTCTTCCGATCAATTTATCCTGCATACACATTTTAATCTGTTTCTCTCTATCATCCTTATCTCTATCTCCCTCCCCATCTCTCTCTTTTTCCATCATATATATATATATATATATATATATATATATATATATGTATCCCTTTCTTCCCTTCCCCTCTTTTTCCTTCTCCCTATGCTTTTTCCATTGTCTCAATTTTTTTTCAGTCTTAAACAGGTTCCAGAGGAGAAGAGCAGCCATTCTGAAATCATTCAGAAGTCCCTTTGTTGACTTACTAAACATACTTCCCTTAGAAGTGAGTTAACCTCTCTCTGTTCTGCCATTGATAGCCTTTGTCTGTATAAACTTATACTGGTCTGTTTAAATCTATGAAGGGTTTTTCTAAGTCACTAAAACAGACCCCATCCAATGAGTGTTTGCTTCTGTCCCCCAGGAATTACACTAACCTTGGACATTACTATCCCTTTACAGGGGAGGAAGCAAACTAAACTTGTCGAAGGCACAGTTACAGGAGATGAAGCCAGGATTAAAAGCTAGAGCAGTAAGGTTTTCAGCATGCCATGCTTTCTGCTGCAACATGCAACTTTTGAGCACTGCCTCAGAAAAAAGCAGAGAAACTAATTAATGACCATGCCAAAGAAAATGTAACAAAGTTTGATTCATTTACCCTTGGCTTAAAAACTAAAGCAAAACACAGCCAGCCCTACTGGCCTGAAAGCCTGCAACATTTTCTTTAAAAAAAAAAAGCAAGCAAGCACAGAATTCGTACTATGGTCGGCTTTAAAATGATGTAAAACCTACCCCAGCCTCCCCCAAACTGTGCATATGAAAAGATTCAGGAGAGAAAAGGAAATCTATGAAACACTCAGTAAACAGTCTAAGAAACGGGATGCTGGGTATTTTTCCATTTTATTCTTTCCTGCCTTTTCTATGATAAATATGAGCTGCTTTTCAATGGATTTGGTCTTCAACAAAGTTACTAAGCCTACTGAACCAGTGGAGGAAGAGAGGAGAGAGGAGAGAGGAGAGAGGAGAGAGGAGAGAGAGAGAGAGAGAGAGAGAGAGAGAGAGAGAGAGAGAGAGAGAGAGAGAAAGGAAGGAAATGTCTGCTTTAACAGCTTGGGCTTTTACCGTGGGAGTGAGGAAGGCAATATCAGGTGATTGGGTATATACTTATAGAAAGAAATGTTTAAGCAGGGCTTAGGCAGTCGGGAACCCCCTGCCAGGACAAGCATGCTATCTGTTTGATGGAAGGAGAGGGGGGGTGGAAAGCCACTCTTAACTGAGCTAAACTTCGAAGTTTAATTACTGTTCAAAAGAATTAAGATTAGGGCCCAGCTGGGCATTAACTTCTCCAGGCCAGCGGCAGCAGTTTTAATAAAGTCTCTGAGCTGATGCTGCATGGGAAATGAGAACAGAAAAAAGAAAAAAAAATCAACTCAGTGGATGCCTGCAATGACCTTGAACCCGAGGCAAATGGGGCAGGAACTGAAAGTGGCAACTCCAGGTCTCAGCTCTGGGCTGGTCTCCTGGAACCACAGCTCCCAGGAAGTTGAGGACGGTGGGGGGTGGGGGGTTGGCAATCTGCTCTGCTCTTCTCCAGGCTGCTTCTGAGGATAAGCCTTGCCTCCAGGTCTGTTTAAACCAAGAGGGAAATACCCACAACAGGAACCTGATTTATAACCTTGGTTCTTGGCATATAAATCATTGTGATTAAGAAGCAGTTAGTCCGAAATGCACGGCCGTCACAGGGTTCTCAGAGACACAGTGGCTGCACCCTGTCTTGGGACAATCTTGCTGCAAGTGTAAAGACCCATGTGAGAAGTCTTCCTTCATTGGAGCTTGCTCCAGTGTTTCCATGGTGTGGATGACGGGGGCAAATGTGAACTGATTCTGCTCCTGGACGCCATGAAACCAGGTGACCAACAAGAAGACATGACAGCAGCACTTGCAGTGGGCTTTGTGTTTTCAAAATTATACCCAATTCAATTCTTGATTCTTAAAACCAATCCAGGGTTAGCAT
>JABTXL010003013.1:299696-388210 GCA_025134845.1 Neodon shergylaensis
CTCTCTCGCCTCTCTCGGCTCCTGTTCTGTGGATGGCAGCCCCCCCCATTTCCTTTTTCAGGGACCTCTCAGTGACATAGAAGAGTTTTTTGCATGAGGGTCATGTTGTTTCTTTTTTTCCTTTTTGTTTATTTGTTTTTTATTGTTTTACTTTTTTTTTTCCGAGACAGGGTTTCTCTGTGTAGATTTGGAGCCTGTCCTGGAACTTGCTCTGTAGATCAGGATAGCCTCAAACTCACAGAGATCCACCTGCCTCTGTTTCCCAAGTGCTGAGATTAAAGATGTGCACTACCACTACCTGGCTTTATTTTATTATTATTTTTATTATTATTATTTGGTTTTTTGTTTGCTTGTTTTGTTTTGTTTTGTTTTTCGAGACAGGCTTTCTTTGTGTAGCCTTGGCTTTCCTGGAGACATCAAACTCACAGACATCCATCTGCCTCCGCCTCCCAAGTGCTGGGAATAAAGGTGTGCACCACCACTGCCCGGCTATCTTATGTCTTAATGATTGTTGTTCTTACTAATTTGGGTGTTTTGTTTTTTAAGAAGAGGGAAATAAAATATCTTTATTGCACTCACTGTGAACTACAAACCTTGTGTGAAAATTCCAAACCAAGCCCTGTGGCTGGTAACTGTTACCATAGCTTTGAATGTGTCCATTTTCATCCCCAAGCCCCTGATCGCTTCAGTTCCTTCCCAACAATCCACTCCTTATTTTCAACCATCATCAGTTTTGAAACAATTGCACAGTGTGTAGAAACCCACAAGATGGGCTCAATCCAGAGCACCCGTCATCGCCTCTAGCATTTGTTGCAGGACCAATTTTCCTAAATTATCATTCCTTATCACAGGGTCACAGTAAGAGATAGTTTATCATTTCATGTTCAGGGACCATAGTGAAATCATGACAAGATGTGCTTTAAACTATGACAAATGAAACACGGCGATGTATTGTATACAAAAGAAATATCAGCCTTTTCCAAAATACGTGTTACCATAAATATCCGTTTTTGACACAGTGCAGCAATCACTACTGAAAAGTGTGTTCATATGAAAGGTGAAGGCTCCTGAAAGCACCTGTTTGCTGTAGTTGATTAAGGAATTAACTGCATTAAAATAGTAGGCAAGTTTTTAAAACGCCCATTTATCAGTTTGTATGGAGAGACTGAAAACTTCAGAGCACATTTTATACAAGTGTAGGGTTTTTTTTTTTTTTTTTTTAGCTTCCTGTCTCTGCTGGCTGCCTGCTTGGGAACTGGGGAGAGCTGTGTGATTGTAGCAAGCACTGGACGTAAATTTATATCTTTGGCATAAAATGAAAGATAATACGGTCAGAAATCTGCAAATGTTTCTGCTTGTCTAACAACTCGATCTCAGAAGTTCAGTGCACCTCTCAGAAGGGGGGAGGAACAGAGTGAATGTCAATAGTCTAAACATTGGTTTGGGCTTCTGGCAGAATCCCCACGAGAGGCAGTGGGGTGCGGTGAGTGCTAACTGAGCATGCTGGGATATTCTCCATCATGGGCCCACACAGGATCCGCTGCTTACTGCTGCCCAGTCAGTGAAAACCTACTCAGCCCAAGGTAGTATCACTCTGAACCCTTGAACGCAATAGTTCTAGTTAAACTAGATAATGCAAGAGATAAACACTTAAATCTAAAGAAAAGAACCCATCAACAGATGTACACAAGAACTACTTTACTAGATCAAAAGCCTCCCCCTCTGAAATCCACACTTCTTTACTCTGTAGTCTTCTAGGTATTTCTAAATTAGATATCCCTGCCCTCCGACAATAAGGCTGTTGCCACAGCTGCACCAGTTAAGTCTCCCCCTTCACTGGGTTTGGGGGGAACTGGAAACCAGTGTGGTTTGTTTTTGTGCATAGCAACTTGGCCCAGATCTCAGGAAGACCACAGAAGAATCTGATAACACACTTGGACCCAGACTACACATGCACGGATATAAACACATCCCAAGCCTGGTCTTCATGCTCACCCATAAGGGTGAGGTGTTCCAGCCTTCAAAATCAGTAAGTATTTCGGAACATGAAATGCCGCTTCAGGAGGATGCTGTGGGGCCATGCAATGCGTCCATTAAAGCAAAACGATCGTTCTCTCTCAAAAACTCTGAACTTCATAAGAATGAAGTCTTTGTCTTTTCTGCTCAGGGTCTAAATCTAACAATAGCCCTATAACTTAGATTTAAAATGTGATTACTAGATTTACTGTGCAGGTGAGTGCCATTGTTTTGATGACTGTCTCATAGGCTGTTTTATTTAAGAAGCATCAGGTACTTGCCTTTGAGTAAATGAGGAAGTAGACAGAGTCCAAGGTTAGACTAGAGGGGACATACGTCCTAAACAAACCGTTTCTACACTCTTGGGGGTTATGGACATATTCTCAGTTGGAGTTTATATGTGAGTCCACGGCACCAGTCACATAAAGCTTTCCGGACTGAGATGTGAACAGGTGTCTTCTTATTTACTAGGTTATGGCGGTCCTTACATTTCTTCCACAGGTTTTTTGTGAGGTGGCATGTCACAAGAAGGTAAAAAACAACTTGCATAATCTGTAATGTAGTATGCACACATCTGTTTATTTAGTGAGTGTATAGATGCAGGCTCATATGTGGCAGTCAGAAGACGGCCCTCAGTGCCGGTCCTCACCTTTCCAGCTTGCTTGAGACAAGGTCTTTTCCTCACTGCATAAGTTAGCCCACTTCAGAAGAGCCTCCCAGCTTCATCTCCTCTCTTCCATGGGGCACACCAGGATGGCAGGCATTGTGCTACTGTGTCTGGCTTTTGCACAGATTCTGAGGATCAAAACTTAGGTTTCCTGAATTGTACTTTCGTTTCCCAGCCACCCAGACCCAAACAATCACACAGAAACTGTATTAATTACAACACTGTTTGGCCAATGACTCAGGCATATTTCTTGCTAGCTTTTACACCTTAAATGAACACACTTCTTTCCATCTATGTATCACCACGAGGCTGTGACTTATTGGTAATGTTCTGGCATCTTTCTCCTTCTGCAGCTACATGGCATTTCCTTGACTATGCCTACTCTCTATATATCTCTTTTTAAATTTCCTGCCTGGCTTTACTCTATTAAGCCATTGGCCAAAATAGCTGTATTCATCAACCAATAAAAGCAACATATATACAAAAGGACCTCCCACATCAGAAATACCAAGTTTGAGGCCAGCCTGGGCAAAATAGCTAGACTCTATGTAAAAAAAAAAAAAGGCAAGCAAACAAGACCCATAGACTAGAAATTGATGAGGACTGGAGTGGGAAGCTAGTTAAATTAGCGAGAGGGGGTGCAAGGTGGGCAGCTTATTCCTCATCAGACCATAGAACCAGGCAATTGCTGGCAGACAGAAAAAACTAGATTTTCAAATCCAAGTTTCCATGGGTAAATATTTATGAGAACTGGCATTATTTTCACCCCAAAGTCTCTTCCAATAGCCGTGTCAACTGACAAGAGACAGTGGAACAGGATCTGTATCAAGGACTTTCATGTGTTAGGGCAGTTCAGGTGGGCTCTGAGTTGGAACAATTATGATCTTTTGAAAAGAAAGTACTTCTTAGGTACTAAATTCTGAGAGATCAACCTGAGTTCTACGCTGGCAGAGTTTACAAGGTGGGGCTCTTGACTATAAGAGAAAATCAAAACTATATCTTTAGGTCTTCCAGTGACTAGAGCGTCAAACTTCCAAAGTCGTGTGGCCCTCGCTAATTTCCTTTTCCCATTTAGTTTCCTCTTTCTGTCATGTAAACATATGGCAGACTCAGTTGAAGTACTCGTTGGGGGCCAGGAGAGATGGCTCGCTGGGTCAAAAAAGGGTGGGATGAATAATCCTGGGGCCCTGAGTTTAGATCTCCAGCACCCAGGAAGAAGTGGGGCCCTAACCCTCCGTGTTCAGCAAGAGCCTACCTCAAGGGGAGAAGGCAGAGTTTTGCCAAAGCAGGACACCTGACATCCCCGTCTGTCCCCTGAAGGTGTCCATATACACTCGCAAGCACCCGCTACCACACACAGGAAGAAGAGGGAAGAAAGTGTGCCTAGAGATGGGTGGGAGAGTGAATCTTTTGGAATTACAAAATTCCTGCATTTCATGATATGGTCATCCTTTAAATATACAGTTCCATGACCTAGCTTCCTGGAAACATTTTATATCATGGAATTTTTTCAACACATAGATTTTGAGGAAGAGACATTGATATCAACCATAAATACAGATGGGTTGCAATTCTTGGAAAAAAATCTAAATCAACTTAGATCAACTAGAAGAGCAGAGCTGACAGCTGGGATTGGATGGGGGGCACTAGCAGGGGAATTTACCAAAGGAAGAGTGATGATTGAGAAAAGTCAGTAACATGGCTTGTGTCAAAAGAGTAGAGATAGAACCAGATTCCCAACTTGATCGTTGGGGGCACTTGTTGGAACCACCTGGTGACGGAATGTTCTAAGGGAGAACCCCCATTGAGCAGATGCCTGCTGATGACAGTGTGTTGTTCCCAAGAGTCTGCTGTTTCTTTGACTGTCTGATACAGAGGTGACCTTGGAGCCACTGCCTCTTCCTGGGCACCACTCAAGAAAGGACGTCTGTGAGGTGTCCTTCACACCAGGTATCAGGTTTGGGTATATGATGAAGTTTCCCATTGAAAGCAACCATGGCGGGGGGGGGGGGGGATGGAGAGCTTCTCTTCCCTTGCCACACAGCTGCCACCAGGGTCAGGAGCTCTCAGTCTGAATATAATCACAAAACTCCAGCTGGTGATTTATCCCTTCTTTCCTTTTTTTCTCAGAGGGGTGGGGTGGCTGCTAAACTGTTCCTCTAATCCTTGGGCTCTTGGAATCCTGAGAGTTTGCATCTGAAAGAGTGGGAATGAATCTGAGACAATTTCCTGGAATAACACAAGATAGGAACTGGACAGGTCCAAACATAAACAAAAATAAAAACAGGGTTTGCGAAGGACGTGACGTTCTTCTCCTGGGGTTTACTGGCATGTTTCTCGAGTGGTTTAACAGCCACTCAAGGAAACATTCCAGGAATGAGTCTCCGTGGAAAGCGTTGGGTCTGGGATCATCGCAGGTCCTCTTTCCCTTCAGTACCCACTGAAAGCTAAGTGACAAACCACTGACATGGCAGATGGGATCTTACCGATGGATGATTTTCCTAGACTTCAAATCCTCGCATCCAAGCAGCTTCCCTCCTTTTTCTGATTAGCCCAGTGTCCGTATTCTGGCAGGTTCTCATGCACACTTGACATTTTCATCAACACAGAGGAAATCATTTCAAGCCCAGAGGATAAGCGCCATCACAGGGAAAGGTCACGAAATGCTGGGATTTGCTTTTTAGCGATAGATTTTTGAAGGTAACTCCAAAGAAAACACGGGACATGGTTTGGAATGAGACTGCGTATACTTCATCACTGGGCTGTGGTACACAGAATGAGAAGGCGTGGGGGGAACTGAGACACCACGGGAAGGAGGGCTTTGCTTGCGTTGGCGATAATAAACATGTTTTTACAGTAAACAAATGGGCAGCCATAAGACATACACGGCTGAGATGGAAGGGAAGCCTGTTTGCACCAAATAAATTACAGAAACAGTTCAAGAGCAGTTCACCCCAGTGAAAATATTATCCCTGAACTCCTGGCAGGGTTGGTGTCAGGCTAGGTTATCTCCCATGTGAGTGAGCTGCATTGCTAACCCTGCCTCAGGGTAGTCTGGGGAGACCTGCACACACTTTGGAGACTTTTGGTAACCTTACACACTTTAATTTGGCCATACCCAAACCTTACTCTTTTCCACTCAGGGTTGGATTTTTCCCCTCAGGGGGCTGACAACCTTTCAGTTTGGAAATGGTCCCTCTCTGCCCCTCTCTCCCTCATTCTGTCCCAGCCTATGTGACTGCATCCCAAATGAATGTCTGAGATGGGGGCCAGGCTGATGGAGGAGGATTCTGGAGAAATCGCAGTACAGACAGGAGCGATCCAAAGGCCATCATTTACTCAAAATCTGGCCCTTTGGTTCACAAAAGGGGAATGACTTTTAAAATATGGCCAGAAAAAACAATGAAGTAAGAACCACTGAAGGGGGAGTAATTTCATCAAAACTTGAAAACTTTCAGATGTTCATGAGTTTTGACTTTTTAGAATAGTACAAGAATATCATATACTTGTATTTATTATGATTTACACATATTTATGTTGCAACACAAACACTTAAAAGTCATAGTTGTCTGAGCCTCTGTGCAAAAATAAACATAGAATCAGGAGTGGTACTAGCCTGTAATCCCAGCACTTGGGAGGATGAGGCAGAAGTACATGATCACAGCCAGCTAGGAAGACAGCTCACTTGAGGTCAGCACAGGCTTCAAAGCAAGTTTCTATCTAAAAAAAAACCAAACAAAAATGAACACGGATTGTTTGTGTGGTGAACCAGCACCGGAACACTGATCAGAATGGACCGTTACCATTCTAACTGCTATGGTCTGCAAAGCTCTGTAAACACAACAAAATGTTAAAGCAACAGCCCGCTACCGGATGCTCGGTGAGCGCCCACAATCTGGAACAGGTGCGCAATCGAAGCTTCTGTGGAGATCCCCGTAATGTGTGTGTGTGTGTGAGAGAGAGAGGGATGTGCAGGTGTAGTTGTGCAAAGGCCAGAGGTCAATACCGAATATCTTCTCAATTTCATTCCACCTTATTTTCTGCGACAGGATCTCCCACTGAACCTGGAGCTCACTGACGTCTCTAGACCAGCTGTGCAGTGGGGTCCATGGATCTACCTGTCCGCCCCTCCTCCCCCCACTTTCAGCACTGGATTTACAGCACAGACCTGGAGCCACACCTGGATTTGCGTGGAGTCTGGAATTACCACATCTGACTTTACATGGGTGCTGGAGATCAAAACTCAGGACCGCATCCTTTGGGGCAGCCACTTTACCAACTGAGCCATCTTCACAGGCACCCTTCCATCTTTTCGGGCAGTTAGACTACTTACTAATAAACATACGTTAAATACTGGTACTTGGTGCTATTGTTGTTTGTAATGATGTCTCTTTCTCAATTAGACATTTTATTTTGAGACAGAGTCTCACTACTATGTATCTTTGGCTGTCCTAAAACTTTCTCATTAGACCAGGCTAATCTTGAACTTATAGAGACCCACCTACCTCGGTCTCCCGAGTTCCTGGAGTGGTCAGATTAGGTGTTCCCCTTACTTGTCAGACATTGGTGCTAGAGTACTGTAGTCCTTAGCTGCAAGTCAGAAGAGCAGGATTTGAGTTTTTACTTCACCCCTTACAAAGCTGGAAGTGATTGACCCTCCCTGAGTCTCCATCCCTTCAAACAATGAAATGAGGGGCGTTCATATTCTCTTCTCATGATGGCTGGTGCGCACCGAAGAGAATAATGTGTCCGATGACACCATCAACACTCGGATAAATACGCACTGTCATCCTGAATCGCCTTTTACAGCTGGATGGAAGCTCATGACGGTGAGGTCCCCTGTAGATCAGGGCTGCACCATGAGAGGGTTGGTGAGCAGAGACGTCACCAACAGAGCAAGATGAAAGCAGCATGGGGGGAGGGGATTGAAACACCTCCTCACAAGCAACACGTGGGTTTCCACATGTGTTATGGGATCCTAGTACCATCTGTGATCACGTGACACTACGATTCTAGTGCATGTTCTAAGCATGTGGCTCTAGAGACACATCTACCTGGTGCTAAGGATTTGAACTGATAGAAAGGAGAGGTGTTTGCTGTTTGTTGTGGAGAAAGGAAACTCGGGGCAGCTCGGATTCAGTTCTGATAAGCAATTACATTTCCAGTTACTTATGTCAGATCATCCACGAAGCCATCTGACATGTTCACATCAGTGTTTCAGAACAACAACAAAGACACCAACCAGAACTTAGACTGAATGTGGACAGTAGCCCTGGCTGTCCTGGAACTTGATGTAGACCACGTTTGCCTTGAGTTCACAGAGATCCACCTGTCTCTGAGTGATGGGTCTAAAGGCAGGCACCACCACACTGGCTCAAAACTGTTAATTAAAGCATCTGCTGTGCCATGTCTAGTGGCAGGCAAAGTAACAGGAAGCAGTACTGACTCGAGATTTTACGGAAGCTACAGTTCTAAAGAAATGATACTTAGGTGGAACATGGAGAGGAGCCTTGGCCAGGCTGGGACCCCACACCTCCTAATGCACAAACAGGGCCTGGCCCCACTGTTCAACCCGACTCAATGCTCTCTTAAAGGGATTTTGTACTGAACCTTTCTGAAGTGGGGGGGGGGGGATCAGTTACCATTTTATTATTTTTCATTCTCATTCACCTCTGAACTTCCTGGTTCGGTCTGAGGCCAAAGTCAAACTTGCCAAAACACCACGGGGAAGGCTGCTCTCACAGTATTCCTGGCTCACCGAAAATTTTCTTGAGAAAGCCAGTTTCCATGAGATTTCAGATCCAATTCCGTAGACCCAAGAAAACTCGGGGCGGTTCAGATTAAGTTCAGATAAGCATTCACATTTTCAGTGACTTATGCCAGATCAACCACGAAGCCATCTGACATGTTCACATTAGTGTTTCAGAACAACAACAAAGAAACCAACCAGAATTTTGACCCAGTGTGGACCGTGGGAGGAGTGCAATGCATCGAGAAGCCACTAGACATCCATAGATACTTTCTTCTTTAGGAAAAAAACAATCGAGACAAAAAGAACGGCCCTGAGACTTATTTGGGGTATAAAAGAGCCTTACGCGAGGTAACCTCACAACATCTGAGTTGAGCAGCAGCTTCCCAGAAAAAGCTGCCACGCTGACCGGGGTGACTGGCATGAGCTGTGACCTTGAGTGATAATATTGCCCATTTGTTTATCTTTCCCAACTCTCTCCTCCCCCACCATTCTCTAAAAGTGGACAAGTCAGTACCGACACCGCTGAACACAGGAACATGAACCGTTCACCCTGACACCTCACAGCTCTCAAGAGATCAATTTCCCCAACTGCCGTGGAGCGGGGCAGGGAGGATCAGAGGCTAGGGTAACTTTCAGATCATCATGGAGGGAGGGAAAACCACCTCTGGGGCCAGAAATTATCCTCAGAAGCAAGAAATGAATTTTGATTTTGTTCAAAGTATGATTCGAACATGAATCTACTCAGCAGGAAATCAAGAACCTTCCATAAATATTACTGGAAGCAAAGCACCCAGTGTATCCTAATGGATTTTCTGACGCAGCCCATGGTGGCGAGAAGGTTGACCATTCTCAGAGTCCATTCTAAGGGTTCCGCCACAGTTAGGGCAGGAGGAAACTTCCATAAGGGCTTATTTTGTTTAATGCACTATACACAAAACCCTGTTCTTCATACACAGCAGCTGAGAAATGAGTCGTATGCTGCACAAAACCACCATTAAAATGTTTGGCATATTGGCATCCACTCAAGGTTTCACCAGCCTTCTCCACACAGGAGATACACAGCACTAGCAAAGGAAATCCCTATTTTCCTCAACCAGTATAAACTACTGCATCTTGGCTAATGGAAGGGTACACATTGGCCAGAATGGGTAAAACACAATGAAATCTTTATTTGTTGAGTTTACTCTAAAGGAGAATTCTTAAAGAACATTGCCAGTGTAGCTGGCCACTTTCAAATACTGAAGTGAGGAAAATTCGGCTAACTCCTAAAATTTAACATGGCACAGGTTTTGCTTTCTTCTTACCTTTCCTACTGCCAGGATCGGGGAGTCTGGATTTCTCAGATTCTCTCTTACCAAATCTACGAGAGATTATAGCTCTGTATTAAAGGAGACGTCTGCCTGCAGAGAAGAAGCTAATTAATTGGCTCTAACTATTGTCAATCCTTCCTTCAAAATGCAGCGAGATGAAGATTTTAGTCATATATCAATTCCAATACCTATTAGACAAATGTACATTCATACAAATGTATGAAGCATCCATTACATATACTATTAATCAAAGCTTGTGTCTGAATTTTAACTAATGCTCATATCATCAGACAGAATTAAATTTCTCAAAGAAAAATATATCATACTTTGTAACATGAGGGGCTTACTTTGTTGGGGTTTCTGTCCTGCCCGGTTCCCACAGTCGTTAGGTCCCAAAGAAACCACACAGAAGGTTTACATAAGTTATAAAACTGATTGGCCCATTAGCTCAAGCTTCTTATTAACTCTTTTAATTTATATTAGCCCATTATTCTTATCTATGTTAGCCATATGGCTCAGTACCTTTTCCAGCGGGGCAGGTCACATCCTGCTTCTTCAGTGTCTGGACAGGACTGCAGGAAGAGCTTCCTCCATCCCAGAATACTCCTGTTCTCATTGACCCACCTCTACTTCCTGTCTGGTTGTCCCGCCTATACTTCCTGCCTAGCTACTAACCAATCAGTATTTATTTAAAACATAATTGACAGAATATAGACAATTCTCCCACACCAATACTTAATATACCGCAAATATTAATATTCTGTGGCCCGAAGTCACTCAAGTCAACTCAGCAACTCTTGTCTAACTAATGGGAGCTTGAGGAATAGCACTGGAGCCCAAGGCTTCCTTCTCTAATGCCAGCCATTCGTTCGAGTATGAGTATGGTCAGTAATGAACTAAGACTGTAGAAACCAAAGTCTTAGAAAACATACTGATGTATATTACTACAAATACTTAAACCATGTGTTTTCTTTTAATTAGCATCACTTTAAAGTTGCTAATTATTGGATACTTTTATAGGCATTGGGCATGTGACTGATCAGTTAATTTATACTTAGAAGAGTGGTCTCAATATAAATACTATTTCTACCAATATTAGAGATGGGGAAACTGATCCTGAAAAGAATGGAACTGGCCCATCTTCACAGAGCAAAAAACAGAACTGATTTTTTTAAACTAGGTCTGCTTGAAAAGATGATCTCTGGTCACTTATTCACTGCAAACTTTATTCCAAATGAGAATTCTGTGCTTTATGGCTCTATAAATATCACCACGGTGAACCAGCAGCAGAAGTGATCTAAGCCGGCGTGATTATGTATAATTTAACACGGCCAACATTTTCTTTTATACTTGTGCTAATGAACTCACTGCTCATGCAGTTCCAATCGCCTCCTGCATATGAATGCTTCCAGATTTGCATCCAGACTGAACCACTTACTCTGTTATCAGATTAGAGTGGTGGTTTGTCAGACAGGGAAAATCTGCAATATAATGTGTTGAAAACAGAAAATAATTCACCACAGAGACGTTAACACTATTCATTTATGTGGAAGACTTTATTTTAAACATTCTACATAATCAGAGAAAGAAGAGAGGTTAAATACTGCAGAGGTTGTGATCTGGGCTATGAAGGTCAGACATGAACTGGACACAGCAGGTACCTGGGTTGCAGACCTTGGAGTCATGACCTTCAGCTCATCCTGCAGGGGTGGTGCTGTGGTACAGACAAGATCTGGGACAACCGGGACAGGTTGTATGGGAGAGAAGCAGACTCTGTCAGCTGCATAGGTTTGGCCGTGGATGCCAACGTGCAACCTGACTTCACCCAATGTGAGGAGCACAGAATGGTACAAAGGAGAAGAATCCTTTAGCAGGAGAAGGGGCGGAAGGCGTTGCCACAGGAAGGGTGGGGTATAGGTGTCTGTGATGCTTGACAGAAACAAGAAACAACTTAAGGGAAGATTTGCTTGGCTTACAGTTTCAGAGATGCCAGTCCACTGTGGTCTAGTGAGCATGGCAGGGAAGAGGGGTTCACATATCATATCTTGACATCCAAGGGGAGTGGTGTCTCTCTAGGCTTTCTCCCTTCCCTCCTTTATTCCCTCTGAGTCCCAAGACCACAGGAAGGTGCTGCCCACTGAGGTGGGTCTTTCTCCCTCAATCAATCCCCTCAGAAAGCACCCTTATTGAATTCCCTGACATGCAGATTGCCACTTTCATAGTTGGTTCCAAATTCACTCAAGTTGACAATGAAGACTAGTCATCAATCAGCATGCCAAGATGTAAAAATAGTTTGCAAATCAGAAAAATTGTATTTTTAAGCCACTATACTCACCTTAGGTCTGACATTGAAGGTAGAATATGTAACTATAATGTGCCACAAACCCATGGGGGGGGGGTCTACATTTTATCCCTCTGAATCTTGATCTAGAAGCTTCTAACAGTTTTGCAGTGGCTGGAGTGGGGAGCAAATAAAGAGACAAAAGAGTAACCTGATTCAAACAGGTGCATATATTTCAATGCTAAAATGTGATTTTGGAAGATGATTGGCATTCCACACAGGTCAGTGGTTTGAACTACGTGTTCCTAGTCAACAGTTATGCAAGGTAATCAGGCCAAAAACCCATGGATTGGCAAGAGGCTCCATGTATATCCATCTACTCTTCCCAGATTACCCAAAGACAAAGACCTTGCTCTACCTCCATATCCCCAGGCTCAGGAACTGCCCCTGTGAGCTGTCACAAGGTGCTTGCCCGTTATCTTGTTTTGTTGTGTCGCCTTCTGAAGTGGGGAGCAAACATGAGACATGGAGCAGGCTCTTGAATGGTGCTTTGCATCAGGAGTGACGTTGAGTTCGGGGCCCGTGTGCTGAGACATGCTCAAAGAAGCTCTAGGGACCACATTTCCCTCTTCCCAGCTCCATGACCTCTCCTTGGTAACAGGGACACTGGCAAGGGTGGACATATTCATCACAGAAACCGTTGCTTATTGTAAGCACTAAGAATAGAAGCGTTGTGCCTTTTCTTTCCCCAACCACCTTATAAACTGTTCCAGCTTTACAGATATGAATTCACAGATAGAATTGATGTTTCCAAAAGAATTTGATGAGAAAAAAAATTATTTTTGTATCTTTCTATGTAGCTCTTCTCAATTATTTTTTAGTTTATGCAAATGACAAGTATGAAAAGAAAAATGGCCATTCTACTTTAGTCAAAAGCATTATTAAATAATTAATAATGACTCTAAAATGTAGTTTTTAATGACCAGGAAATTAAATTGCCATGTGTGAAATTGGAAAATAACATTGTGTACTAGAAAGTTAATTCCGTCCCATTAAAATTAGCCTCTTTGTAAGTGCTATTACTGGTTAACAAAATAATCGCTGTCTTCGCCAAATTCCTAGCACTTCCTGTCTCAAATAGGCTCATGAGTTTCAGATGCAGGACACCACTTTCTAGAACATGCATGGGGGGAGACCACAGTCTTTTTAAGTTAACCGTCTAACGGGTAGGCTGTAAAGAGCTGCTGAGGAACGAAGAATTAGGGAAAAGCTCTAAGGGTTCTGACTCAGAGGGATCCCCTCCCCACACTGTTATTACCATGTGACCTTCAGAGAGAGTCACTTCCTTCCCCAGTGCCTGCTTCTTCACGCATAAAGCGGATGATAGACCCCATGCCTGGTGCTCCATGGCCTTCTACGCCAGTGGTTCTCAATCTTCCTAATGCTGTGAGCTTTTAATACAGTTCCTCGTGTTGTAGTGATCCCCCCACCATAAAATTAGTATCGTTTCTAGTAGTAATTTTGCTACTGTTATGAATCATAATGTAAATATTTTTGGAGCAAGAGTTTGTCAAAGGGGTTGCAACCCATACATTGAGAACCACTGTTATAAGCACTGAATCTTGAGCATATACTTCTGAATTAGTTATGAAATGCAGTTGTTGGTATTATACAGATGAATAAAGACTGGTGTCTGGTGAGTGCCAGGGGGCACAGCAATGCACAAGACAGGTAAGGTATATATTGCTTAGCCCAAGGGAGTACACAGATCCATCTCAACATTTAGGGATTGAAAGAAGAATATGGTCCAGTGATTCTCAACCTGTGGGTCATGCCCCCTTTGAAAAACCTCTATCTCCAAAATATTTACATTATGATTCATAACAGCAGCAAGATTATAGTTATGGAGTAGCAACAAAACTAATTTTGTGTTTAGGGGGTCACCACAATACAAGGAACTGTATTAAAGGGTCTCAGCATTAGGAAGGTTGAGAACCACTGGTCTGAACTGTAAACTCCTGGACAGCATGATAAAGGCAGTGTGAATGCAGGGATAAATGATTTGGCTGGGCACAGCATGGGCCTGCCACAGCTAAGATGACAGAAACACCCCTCATCTGACTAGCCTGAGATGGGCAGCAAGATCCCCTGATGCTGTCTGGGGGTTCGGGTCCCTCCAGCTCACAGGTACATCCTTTCCAGGATAATTCTCTAACTGTATGGGCTGAACAACTCTTCAGCATTCACTAACCTTCCAAGCAATAGTTTGGAGAACATAAGAATATCCCATTCCATTAAGGGAAGTAAAAACAAGGCATTATTTTTTTGGTCAGGAATGGTAGCATATGCCTGAAATCTCAGAACAGAGGAATCCGAGTCACGTGGATCACAAGTTTGAGGCTACTAGGGCAACACACTGAGCTCTGGACCATCCTGAGCTATCTAGCAAAATATTGTCTTAAAGATAGATTTAAAATGATTGCCTTCAGCTCCTCATATCAGCCACTAGAAACTCCGCAGAACCATCCAACTGCCTGGGAGCTGAGAAACGTGTTTGTCATGAGTGACCCCTTGCCAACCTAAGGAAAGAAAGCAGCTCGGACTAGAAGAAAGGAAACAAACCAATTCCCAGAATCCTGAAGAACAGCTCAGAGTGACAGGTGTGTTCCTTTCCTTTGTTAGCCATTTAACACCTGCCTCACCCAACTGTGAGTGAGCACAACACGTGGCTGCGTATGCAAACCAGGGCCTAGTCATCTGCACCTGATCACCCAAAATAGATGGCACAGTTGAAACAGGAGGATGACAAAAATCAGAGCATCTCTCGGGAAGGGAGATGTGGAGAATAGAGCTGACATTAGTCCTGGGGGTGATCCAGTCATGTTGGAAGGGAACCATAGAAGTGTCCTTCCAGCTGCTGGCGTGAGTCCTCTGGATGGTTGTTCTGGCTGCCGCAGCTTCTACTCCGGGGGAAATTCTCACACCTACTGTCTTGCTCAGCCACAGCCAAAGGAGACATCTAAGGGGCTCTGTTTTGGAGCAACTTCTCCACTCTGCTCTTGCTGATATCAATGTATGGATCCAGGAGTTGAACTGATTTGACCCAGGGTCACTTTTCTGGCTTGCTGGTACTGTAATTCCCTTGTAACTGTAAGGATGCCATCCGGACCATGTGTTTCTGCTCATTTCCATGTGTGGGGGATCTGACCAAGGCTCTGGTTTTGATGCAGATGTGAACCCTAAGGGTTCCAGGGTTCAGAAGGACTCTGCTGTCCCTGGGAGTCTCTCTGAGGAAGAATTCTTTTTGGAATGGAGACTCACATTCTGCTTCATGCTGACAAAGATGTTAAGTCACAGCCCATCCTTCTGTCAAGAGTTTGTGGGTGATGATTGTCCTCAAGACATAGCTACTCAACTTCTGGTTCTCGGGTCACACCCCTGCAAGCTGTTCCTCAGCCTACTGCCCATGTCAGCTCAGCCTAAGTTTTGCTTAACTTAGTAGTTAAGAAAGTTGGTTCTCAACAAAGTTGGTTCCTTCTCACTGGCCTCTGAATAAGTGCCTTCCACCATGGATGATGTCCACATCAGTAGTGCAGAGCCCACACCCACAATTCCAGAAGGGGGTTCCTTTGCCATGTCTCATTCACTAAATCATTTCCTTTATTCATCTCCTTTAGTCCTGCTGAACATGCAAACTGGGTACCAGGTAGTGGCTACTGAGCAGAGCAATAAGATACAGGCAAAAAAAAAAATAGGCCTTACCACTTAATCCCTCTCCATCTTTAGAAAACTGCACTACCTATCCAGGTCTAAAGCCTGCATTTTGTATGTTTTGTGTTTTTGTTATTGTTATCATTGCTTCTTTGAGACAGTGATGTAGGATTTCCCTCTGTATGCTGTGATTACTGTTAATGAATAAAGAACTGCTTTGAGCCTATAGCAGAGCAGGGTGGGGCTGAGCAGAGCTGGGCGGAGCAGAGCTAGGTGGGGAGGACTAGACTGAATGCTGGGAGAAAGAAGAGTAGAGTCAGAGAGAAGCCATGGAGCCGCTGCCAGAGTCAGACATGCTGAAACTTTGCGGGTAAGCCACTGCCATGTGGCAATACACAGATTAATGGAGACGTGTTAAATTAATATGTAAGAGTTAGCCAATAAGAAGCTAGAGCTAATGGGCCAAGCAGTGATTTAAATAATATGGTTTCTGTGTGATTATTTCGGTTCTGGAAGGCCAGGAAAAACAAGCAGCCTCCCTCCAACAAGACAGGATCTCACTCTGTAGCCACTAAGTACTGGCATTCTAAGTGTATGCCAGTGTGCATATCCAATTTCTTCATTTTGAAAACCAAAAATGCTTGTCCCACAGGTCTTTCATGCTGTAACTTTATAAAAGTCTATGACCACATACACATATGCACATACACATACATGCATGTACACGCACACACACACATGCACACACACACACACACACAAACTCATGTGCAAGTTTTTTGCTACCTCATCTGCCTCACTCTACCAAGGATGACTCCTTAAGAAGAATGATCCAGGTCATTAGGCTCCAGGCTACTGGGGACCATGTCCCAACTGACCAGGCTTCCTTCAGGAACTTTGCAATGCTCAGAGCCTCTTATGTGCCACAAGGACCCTGTGGAGTATCTGCTTTAGGAGTCAGGAATGACCAGTCTCTTCAGCATAGTAGGAAGGAATCAGGAGGTGAGTACTGGCCCTATAAAGGGAGCAATGGACCCAGTGAATGTTAGACCCAGGAATACTTGATTATATTTTAATATGCCCTGCAGAATTTTGACATAAGTACACATCACCAAACATACCCCAAAGTGAAACTTTAACTAAAATATGAGGTAATAGAAGTGTCATTTATCTTTTTGTTTGGTGTGTATGTTTATATGTATGTACATATGTAAGCATGTTTGCATATGTGTGTAAGTGTGTATACATATTTGTATTGGTGTATGCATATATGTAGATATGAGTTTCTGTCTCACCAGGTCCTGCAGCCGTTTGGTCCCAAAGGAACACACAGAGGCTTACATTAATTATAAATTGTTTGACCTATTAGCTCAGGATTATTATTAACTAGCTTTTACAACTTAAATTAACCCATAATTTTTGTCTATGTTTAGCCACATAGCTTGGTATCTTTTCTCAGTGAGGTATTCTCACCTTGCTTCCTCTGTTTGGCTGGTGATTGACTCTCTGTCTTTCTTCTTCCCAGAATTTTCCTAGTCTGGTCACCTAGCCTATACTTCCTGCGTGGCTACTAGCCAATCAGCATTTGATTAAACCATTATGAGTGACAAATCTTTACAGTGTACAAGAGCATTATCCCACAGTACTTCCCCTTTTTTCTTTTCAAAACAAAAACCCTGAATCTAATCTCCTTTGTTTAGCTTTCCTCCTCACCATTATCCATAACAACTTGTAACCAGCACTCTAAATGAAGACAAACATCTATAATCTAATTTTTGGGAATGTGGACATAGTTTTCTAGGTTACTTCCTGCTGATGGGGGGTGCTGGTAATCTTATGGGAACTCAAAGAAAGTTTAGGGTTATGGATAAGTCCTGATTGGAGTGTTTTGGAGGCTTGATCATCTCAGCCAGCAGCCTTGAAGCAGTTCTGGATGCAGAACTCAGAGGAAATTGCAAGAGAGGTCCTCTGAGACACTAGATCATCTGGGCCATCTGTTCACATTGGAGATTTTTGGGGGGTCTTCCTTGATCAAACCTTATTTTTCTTAACCCAGAATGAATCCACAGCCTCTTCTCCAAAGTAACATGATCTTTTGACTTAAATTTTGAAGTCAAAGCATTTTCTATGTGTGTGTGTGTGTGTGTATTGGATTAATCTAGCAGCATTTCTATTCAAATGTCCTTTAGCAGCTGTTGCTCCTTGTAGAAGGAGCTGCAGGCTGCATTCCTGCCACCCAGCTCCTGGGTGCCTGGCTAGCTTATGCCCCAAAATAATAACACGGAAACTGTATTCTTTCAAACACTGCCTGGCCCAATAGTTTCAGCCTCTTAATGGCTAATTCTCACATCTTGATTAATCCATTTTTAATAATCTGTGTAGCACCACAAAGTGGTGTCTTACCAGGAAAGATTCAGCATGTCTGACCTGGCAGCTGGCTTCATCGCATCTGACCTCACTTCCTACTACTCAGCATTCTGTTCTGTCTACTCCACCCACCTAATTTTCTGCCCTATCAAAAGCCAAGGCAGTTTCTTTATTAACCAATGAAATTAACACATAGACAAAAGATCCACCTACATCAGCTCCTTCCTCAGCAGTTAAACAATTCAAAGACAACACAATAACATACACTATCCAGATTCTGTGTATTTTCCAGCTTTATGTGTTTTTTAAACAAATTCTATATCTTTTATGTTTATTTTTATTTTTTTTTGAGACAGGGTTTCTCTGTGTATCATTAGATGTCCTGGATCTCACTCTGTAGACCAGGCTGTCCTCAAACTCACAATGATGCTCCTGCCTCTACCTCCCAAGTGCCACCACACCCAGCTACTCCATTTCTTTTAAAAAGGACTTTCTCCTTTTTCTTTTCTTTCCCAAATGCATGTTTTTTTGTTTTGTTTTGTTTTTTGAGACAGGATTTCTCTGTAGCTTTGGAGCCTGTCCTGAAACTAGCTCTAGTAGAACAGACTGGCCTCAAACTCACAGGGATACACCTACTTCTGCCTCCTGAGTACTGGAATTAAAGGCATGCACTACCACTGCCTGGCTGCCTGTATATTTTTAAACACACTGTAAACCATTTAGAGGTGTTTTTCATCTGAATCTGTCTTTACTGTATATCTCTATCTTTTTCTGACCATATGAGTCTTAATCTGCTAATTGATATTGCTAAGATTAAAGTTGCAGCTTTGGTGACTGGCTCTGCCCCCATTCCTTAGCTTTCTGAGAGCCTAGCTTCATGGCAGAGTTATAGGTGGGAGCCACAATATTGCCACAACTCTGTAGAGTTTTAGGGACCATTTGTAGACAGAAGTTTTTGTCCCACCAGGTCCTGCAGCTGTTCAGTCCCAAAAAAAAACACACAGAGGTTTATATTAATTATAAACTCTTTGGCCTATTAGCTCAGGCTTCTTATTAACTAGCTCTTATAATTTAAATTAACCCATAATTCTTGTCTATGTTTAGCCACTTGACTTGGGACCTTTTCTCAGTGAGGCATTCTCATCTTGCCTCCTCTGCATCTGGCTGGTGATTGACTCTCTGCCTTTCTTCTTCCCAGAATTCTCCTAGTCTGGTTGTTCTTCCTACGTTTTCTGCCTGGCTACTGACTAATCAGCACTTTATTTAACCAATACGAGTGACAAATCTTTATGGTGTACAAGAGCACTATCCCACAGCACATGTGCATGAGTGTATAGGGATGTGCATGTATGCATATGTACATTCATGTGTGTGTTTTATGCATATGTGGAGGTATAGCCCTCAAGTATTCTATACCTTTTAAATTTTTTTAAATTACATGTTATTTATTCTGTGTTCCTAGGGAACATGGCACATGAGTTAAGGTCAGAGGACAGTTTTCAGGAGTTGATTCCTTCCTACCATGTGAGTCCCAGGGATTAGCCTCAGGCTTTCATGCTTGGCAGCAAGCCCCTTTACTCTCTGAGCCATCTTGCTGGCTGTCACTCTATCTTTGAGATGGTCTCAATAAATCCAGAGCTTCCTAGATTTTGCTAATATGACTGCAAACAAGCCCCACAGATATTCCTGTCTCTACCTCCATGGTTCTGCTACAGCAGATACTGCCAACCCAGCTTTTCATATAGGTGTTAAGTATTGAACTTAGGTTCTTACACTTATGTGGCAAATGTTTTACTGACTGAGCTTTCTCTCCAGTCCCATTTGCCTTTCTGTTACCACTACCAACATTATTAACATTATTAATTAATATTATTAGCTAACTCAGAACTACATGCCAGACATTACTCTCAGAACGTCACATCTACTAACAGTCACGCAAAGGTGATCCCACTTAACAAATGAGAAACCAAGGGATAGAAAACTTAATAACTCATCTAGTTGGGTGGAACTAGTACGTACTAGGATCAGGTAGCTTAGCTGCAGAACTTGCATCCCTAACCATTGTGGATTCCTTCCCTTCATTCATAAATAAGATTAATAAAGCTTATGGTATATAGAGAGTTCGAAGCTAAAATAAGAAAGATCTCAGAAGCAGCCCTGATATACTAAGACCTTGACAGTAAATCTTCACAGTTATTGTAACTTCTCTGTGTGCTGTGCTCGGCACCAAGACAGCCTGAAGGACATCTACAACAGTCATTCCCGTAGAAATAAGAGTGTGTACCCCACTCCCTGCCCACATCAACCGAGCTGGCTGAGATGTTCAGCCCTCTTGCAAGTCTCCTGTATAATAATTGAAGGGTGGGATCTGCTCTCCAAATAAATCCAGAGATCGTTTGTTTCCTGTTAGGTTTACTCCTTTGAAGACAGTGCCAAACAATCAGACACCAGTTGGGAGAGCTGAGACTGATCCAAAGCCTCTCGCTCCCCTTGATCAAGTTCCTAACACAGAGCCTGGGCTGGGTAGTGACTGGAAAAAGCCGCTCTTCCCTGTTTTATCTCCTCTGGCAGGCAAAGTGTCAAAACACAGTTCCAGACCAAAGGCTGAGCAAAGATCATGGTGTCCAGTGCGATGCATTTCCCAGGCAGGATCTGCTTTGCCAGGCATGGTAGAGAATTCCAGTTGGAGGCTGGGATGACTGAGCCTGAAAATGAATTTGCATTTCTGTAACGCTGGGGTCTTAGGCAAAGGCTTGATTACTTCCAGCTTAGCAACTGCACAGATCTCTCATTCACCTGCTCGGTGGGATTAGGTCACAGTAACTGTGATGCTAAATTTCTAAAAAACAAAAGGCAGCTTCTCACACACCCCAAGCATCACACAGGTGACTGCACAGGGGCTTAGAATCCAGGGCACCCAATCTCACACTCCTGGCCTCAGGACCAAAGAACTGTCTGGTCACACATGAGAGAAGAGAACCGGGTTCAGCTGTGTCTCTCTGTCTGGAGTTCTGTGTCCCTGAGGTAGGAGGTACAGGAACAATTACCAAATGATTTTTATCTCACTTCCTTCACCTGTAAAAGGAAGCTTAACTCTGAACATTTATGTTCATATTCTTGGAAATTCAATTATTATTGCTCAAGAATGGGGAGCATCATACCAGGAGGAGGCAGCATAAAGGCAGATCTAAGTGGCCAAGCTGAGTTCCCAGTCTGCAGGCAGAGAGCCTCCTCCGCGTGGAGAGCCCCCCGGGAAACCCGGGCTCCTGAGAGGGGAGGAAGACCCAGTGAGCAGAAGTCACACAGGCAGCTGGATTAGAGGGTATGCAAGGTTTCTTTGGAGAGAAAGTCTCTGGCTTTTTCACACAAATACTAAATCCTCTATTTCTCGTGTATCCAGAAAGCTTCAAGAATTTAGGACAGATTCTAAAGCAAACCTGGGCTAAGCTCATGCTCAGTGATCAACAGCTCCTCCTGTGCTGAGGTGGCCTGGTGGGCCAGAAACTGCTCTTACTGGGAGGTGTATCTTAATACGGATTTTATTTAAAGTAAAATAACGCCTGGCTGTGCTGGACAAAGGCAGAGTCCGTGAACCACAGTATCTCTGGGAGGAAATAGACTTCCTGACTTTTTTTTTAATGTGCCCAATTAAGTGCAGATTTTTGGCTGCATGAGCAACATAACTACAGCGGGTTTTTTCTTTTCTTCTCTTTTTTTTTATTCAGAAAAACAAAGAAATGAACTAAGAAACTAAAGAAGGAAAGGTCTTAGGAGGAGGTGGTTGATAAACGTTGTGAGATAATTTCTTTCAACTACTTGGTATCTTCTAACCTGGCTGTAAGCGACCACTAGCACTGTGCATGTAGACCACATTTCTAAAGCGCTGGCAACAGCTCACCCCAGAGGGGTCACCACCCAGCCAGTTAAGCGCATCTCACGGCCTTGGATGGAATAAAACATCACAACATCCAGGCTGACTTCTTCAGCCTGAGAATTGAAGTCAAGCAAAATTATTTGGTGGAAAAATTAAGGCCTGGGCAACCCAGCTTTAAAGCAGTAGGAGCCAGCCTAAAATCTAGCTCGTATCTAAACACACGAAGTCTAAGAAAAGTTCATAGATTTTTATTTTCAAGATGAGTTCTGCACACCTGAGCAGTTCCTGGCCTGAATCAGGAGCTGGTCTACTAGAGCACTGTAATGACCACATGTAATGACAACAGGACCTGTTGTTCTGCTGCCTCCAAGGGACCTGGGAGTCCTTAGAGACCACGGCTGCTCTGCAAACCTTGGAAGAAGCTTGAGTATACCTGATCAAGTCATTAAAGCCAGAGATTCCATGTAAAGTCAGAACTGGATCTACATAAATTTTGAAGACATAGTTTAGTGCCTACTAGTTCCACGTATCTTTGTCTGTATGGCACAAAAAACACAGCTCCTAAACCTAAGGCTCAAGGAACACTTGGGAAGAGGGGACAAAAAGACTCTAAGAGTCAAAGGACCAAAAAATCTGATGGGAGATTGTGTCTCTTAGAAATGGCAGGGACACTTTAGCCATGGTATATCTGCAACATGACTGCCTGAACAAGACCTGACCCGTGACAACACCAATAGGCATATAAACATGGAAGGGGAAAGACCTCATGTGACCCCATCGCTAGACAAAGAACTATAAAATTAAAGATGTTAAGAGCAGGAGAATTTATCTTCCCTAGGGATAAGCCTCCTAACTGGTTATCCAACAAGAAGTAGTCAATACTGAAATCATATAAACACAAGTAACATGAAACAGACTTATCAGGTCGTATTTATATGTTTAGGTGCTTGCATGTGTATGTGTGTGTGTGTGTGTGTATAACGATAACAATTAAAGAAAAATAGCCATGAATCCAAAAGGAGCATGTGTGGAGGAGACGTGGGAGAATTTGGAAGGAGTAAAAGGAAGTGGGAAAATTATGTGTATACAGATGAGATGATCAGTTGGCCCAAAACATCCCTTTGGGGTAAATTGATCCAGTAGCTTCTGAACTTTTATAAAGTCTTCTATACATAGAATACACACACACCCACACCCACACCCACACCCACACACACACTATAAGTTAAGTTTGTACAGCAGTGTAATATTTCCCTTTGTGCCTCTCTGGGTCTACTCCTGAGCTCAGTTTCAGTCCAGATGCCCCTCCCACCTTGCTGTCAGCTTGAGTGAGCTATCCTGTACTAACATTGTTCTTTTCTATGAGTGAGCTATCTTGTGCTAGCATTGTTCTTTTCTCTGAGGCATGTTTGGTCGCACGGGCTGTACCAACTTGTACCAATGAAGTGATGGCAAAACAGACAATACGACTGCAAATGATTTAAAAACCTCTAGAAAAAAAAAAAAAACAGCCCTTTCCCAGTGTAGAACTGAACCCTATGTTAAAGCCAAACCACAACTGTTGTTTTCAAAATAAAGGTTATAAACAGGGAAGCCAACAGAACCAAGTGCTTCAATGTGGACTGCCTTGTGATTTCGATGCATTTGAGGCGCAGTGGAAAATGTGACCTGGGAGGGTGGGAGGAGCCCAGGGGAGCTACCCTTAAAATTAATGGACTGTGGTGATTGGGAGCACATTGTTGCATGCTTATATACGAATGTGTTTTATTTTATCTCATCTCATATAAAGTTTTGATTTAGACCCAACTCTGGGTCCTCGTTTGAGATGTAAGTAATATCAGACACGAAATAGACTTGTTAAACACACATCACACCCCCTCAGGAGTCAGTGAGCTTCAGGAACCACGGCCCTATTGCTCAGCAAAAGCCCTTCTAATGAGGCCAAACTGACTAGCACATAGTCCAAGAATAATACTTGACCAAAATTGAATGCAATTCTCTTGTACTTATTATAATTTTCTGTGACAGAGAGCAGAGGCTAAACTCGGGGAAAGTATTGTTTTTCTTCTAAGTGTGGGTCTGCCAAAATTTGTTTTTATTTCTGCCCCTGCCTCCTCAGCCATCCACATGGGAACGATGGGGTGGGTGGCCATGGCAACTGGGGACTTGCTGGTGTCTGGGGGGTGCTGCTTTTCAAACCTCTCTTTACCCATCTTGATACATTTGTGGTGCAGAATGGAAATAGTCCCAAATGGAGGACTCATTATGGAAGGCGAATTCAAGAGCAGCCTGGAAATGTGTCTGATATTCCATATGCTCAGGGCGATCATCACGCTGACCGTGGATAAAGACACGCACGCTCGGGAGCTTTCTTTCTCTCCTAAGAGGATGTAACAACAATCTTAAATAGGTGTGGCCACATGACATTAGAGGAGGGTGTAAGTCCAGCATTTGAGATAGAAAGAAAAGTAAAGGAGAAAACAAGCTACAGGTAGCTCTCCCCATCATGTGTTCTGGCTGTTGGTGTAAAATGCTAGGCAGAAATATTTTTATTGCATGGAAACTGAGATCGCCACCCCACAATTATTTTCCATTCACTTAAAGCATCATTGTCCAAACCAAAATGCTGTCCTTGCAGAGTTTATCTTGTGGCTAGAAGGACGGGTGGAGGGATGCGTGGTGTGCACTGTGCCGGAGCAGAAGGTGGCATCAATGGGACAGACCTGTCTTCACAGCTCTCGGTGGGTTTGACTCATAGTGAGGCTTACAGTCTACTCTACACAGCACACTTCCTCCTGGGTGCGCATTTATTTGCTTGTCTTAGGAAAGGAGGAAAGACAATGGCGCCGATGGAAACAAACATTGGATGGAGGATAGATTTGTTACCTTTCTGTGGCCAAACATCTGACAAAAGCAACTTTAAGGGGAAAAGATTTCATTCTGAGTCACGATTTGAGTCAGGATTTGCGGGGATGCCGTCCATCATGGGGAGAAGGCTTAGCTGGCAAAACCTGAGGCAACAGGTCATAGAAAACAAACCCAAGGCAAAAGGTCATAGAAAACAAACCCAAGGGAACAGGTCACAGAAAACAAACCCAAGGCAACAGGTCACAGAAAACAAACTACAGATCTTTAAGACCTGCCCCCACCCGGTGACTTGTTTTCTCTAGTAAGGTTCTATAATCTTTCAAACCACCCTTATCATCTGGGGTCAACTTCCCTTCACATCAAAGCCGCGGAGGCAAGTCGGCGGCCCAGAAGCTTTCTTCTCGAAGCTCACTGCATGTCTTTCTTGCCATTGCCAAGGCCCTTAGTCACAGTCCCAAAAGTCTCCTGAAACAAATGTAAATTTGTCAAACATCCCTGTAAAGTCTGGTAGATGCTTCCACGTGCCCCACCTGCTAAAACTGCTGACTTTCTCCCCAGATTCTGGAACGCAGGACAGGTGTCTCCTCTTCCTCGCTGTGCAGCTCTCACCATAGGGGAAGCCAAGGTAGACCATTTAAGGCTTTGTCTTAAACATGTAGGGCATTATGCACAGTAGTAGAGGGTGCTGAATGTGGGCTACAAACATTACTTAACAAGAGAAAACAGCCGATCCCTGTGCCCTGTTATCTGGGGTCTAATAGCGTGCAAGTTACTTTCATGACTCTTTGCAATGTATCTGGGCTGTATCTACAATGTTCAAATAGGGAAACAGAGTAACCAGTTTATCTCTCAGAAAATAAACACATCCCAAAGACTCAATGTGTGTCAGACAGAGTTTCAGGAAGCAGAGAAAAGTGTGAAACAAATCAGACAGATTCTTGTTCTCCGGGAACTCAGATTCAACATGGTGGGAGAAAGAGACAGGAGAGGCACCCAAGCCCGGAGGATGTGCTGGAGAGGAAAACCATGACGGTGATTAGTGATGATGGAAAACCAGTGAGAAGGCTGAGCGTTTTCTCTCCACGTTGAGAGGCTGGTGCTTGAGCAGACAGCTGCCGAGGTGCATGTCTAGGACCTGGTGGGCAACACATCGAGGCAGAGCCATACTTATCCTGCAGAGGAACTGCCAAGAGACACGCGGAGCTTACAAGGCATGAATAGGTCCAGGAAGAGTTGGAAAGGCAATCGAAGATGGAGCAAAGAAACCCATTCAGGTATGGTTTTCACTTTTCTTTTTAATAAACTCTGCAAGCACAGGTGGTACTCAAAACACTTAAGTAAACAGTGCACACGTGCTCACCCATCAGTGTGGCTGTCTGGCCTCTGCAGTGACGCAGAATTCCAGAGGGACCCAAAGTGCCATTGGCACACAGTAGAGACACCTCCAGGTAGATTCCAAAGAAAGTTGGGATAAAGGGAACGGGGCACAGGTATCAGTCAATAGAGAGAGTAGGCTTTGCAGTAACGTCGGTGTGGGACACCTGGCTGTACGCTAGAGTTTCAAGGGAGAGAGAGCAATGGCTCAACCTCCTTTTGGAGTGATTGTTCTGACTGAAGGGTTGAGAGTGGACCCTAATGGAATGAGGGTGAACACAGGGACCAGCCCCAGGGAAACTGTGTGATGTACCAATACTGTCAATTTGACAGGATCAAGACTCGCCAAGAAGACAAGCCTCTGGGTATGTCACCGGGTGATTTCCTACATTATGTTAATTTGCTGGGGAGAACCACCCTAATTGTGAGGGACTGGTCCTGGGATGGAGTACCAGGCTGGATAAGAAACAGAAAATGATCTGAGCATCAGCATCCATGGCTCTCTGCTTTCTGACTGTGGATGCTTCCACTCTGACTGCCATGACTTTCCCACAGTAGATCGTATCCTTTATAATTATATAGCAAAACACTTCCTCCTTTATGTTTTCAGGCATCTGATCACAGAAAAGCAATTAAGTCCTCTGGGGAGGCACAGTGAAAACCTGACCAGTGGAGGCAGTGATCTAGTAGTACAGGGAATAAGGCAAAGGGCTGTTTTGATTGACTGCATTTGCAGTAAAAGGGAAGGAGTCTGTCCAGCATGGCCAGGAGAGCTGGAAGACTGGGTTTTGCCATCATCTAGGATTAGAAAGACCAGAGGTGGAGTAGGATTAGGAGCCAAGATAAAAAAGATTTGATTTTATGCATGTTGAGTTTGAGATGAGTGGTAACTAGCCACGCCTATTAAGCACCAAGCCAACAACCCTGAGAGCCCAAGAGCGTATTAGTATACACACAGCAAGTACATCGGACCCGTTGAGGACTCCAAAGAGCATGTTAGTGTACACACAGGAAGTACATCAGACCCATGGAGGACTCCAAAGAGCGTGTTAGTGTACACACAGCAAGTACATTGGACCCATTGAGGACTCCAAAGAGAGCTTTCCCTCGGACAGCCCAGCTGAGAGCTACAGAGCCTTACAGTTAACAACTCAAGGCAATTCCTTCTCCTGTAACCTCTCAATGCCAAGGTTTAAATCAAAACTCCTAAACGTTAAGACTAAGAGAGTCTGCTCTAAAAGGAGAGAGGAACTCATCCAACCCTCTTGAAAAGCAGAGAGGGGTTTTTTTTTCCTCTCCTTAAAAACTAAAACAAAACCGAGGTGAGTCTAAGGCCAGCGTGCTGATTGCATCAGAGGCAGAGATGAAAAGAGGGGAGCGGAGAAGTGGGCAGGAACCCCAAGTCAGCGGGCCGAGGGGCCAGCCTGGAGGCTCACATTATCAGACGTTAGTCAGAGGGGGTTGTTCTTTAGCTGGCTTAAAGAAAACTAAAATAACATGTTAATTTTGGGTTCTTTGATATCTTTTCCTGGAGATATTTTGTTTTGATACATCCAACATCAGCCAAAGAGAAAAGCTCGGAAGACAGACATAATAAAAACAGCTGACGACCCAGGGCAGCTGCACGTGAGCTTTATTCTCCTAGTTCTGCCCAGCCCCAAACAGCAGATTACCAAGGTACTGCCATCCCTGCCCTGAGGAGAATCTAGAATGAGCTTCATCATTGCAAAGCTTCTGGGGACTCCTTCAGCTAATGACTCTGAGCCCCTTTGAAACTCAGATGTTTCTGAGGATACAGATACGGAACTCATTTTGAAGTGCACTGAGCTTACGGGGGTTACCAATAAGAATCCTAATAGTTCAGCCTGGGAAATGCCTTTTGGACAGATATGAACTGGCGTCTAGTGGTTTAGAAACCAGGCTCTCACTGTTTGGATAAAGAAATTGATGGGGGGGGGGGGCAGGGGTGATACACTCACCCGCTTAACCAGTATGTATTGTTAAAAGCGATAACGTAACTACAAAATTAGAACCTAAAAGGAAGATTGAGAGATAGTATGAGATTACTTCAAAATAATGTAACACCAAAGATGTTGCAGAAACTATAAAGATGTTGACCAAAGCAAGCAAAACCAGGGATCGAAGAGAGGTTGAGGCAGTGGCATGATGGGAGGAGTTAAGAAAGTGAGCAAAAAAACAAAACAAACTTGTATTCTATACTCTTCTATAATGCTTGCCATCTAAAGACTTAATTTTATTATTTTTGATTATGTATATGGAGGTGGAGGCAGATGCGTGTGGGTGAAGTCATCCCTGAATGCCAGAGGCAATGGACCCTTCCCCGCTGGAACTGAAATCACAGGAAGTTGTGAGCTGCCATGTGTGGTTGCTGGGACCCAAATTTGTGTCCTCTGCAGGAGTGCTCCAAGCTCCTAGCACCAATTCAGTCCCTAATGCCTGCATTTTTAAAAACTGCATGTGTTTCATTAAAAATTTAACCCAAATTAACATTAAAATTGTATTATATAAATAAGGTTAAATGGTGATTGTTTCCTACGATCAAGGAAGCTTAAAATGGAACACAGAGACAGAGAAGAGTAAAATAAGGAGAAACCAAAACTGACTATAAGAACAAGGTAGGAAGGAATATAGATCCATTTCCTACAGCAGCTCCTTTAGCCAACTGGTCAACCAGAATTTTGACACTGACTCTACATGTTCCTGGCTATAATCTTTCCCCTTCCCTTCTTTCCTGGCATCATAAATCTTGGAGTTCTGTTTTTTCAGTGGTGATTGACCGACCTCCAGAAGAAAGTGTGTAGGATGGGCGGGGAATCAGCACAGTCGGGGGAGGGTGGAGCCCGTTTCCACCATTTCCCTTTGATATTACAGCTCTGATCAGGCTGTGTTCTTACCTACCAGTTTCCCAGCTGGATCTTAAGGAAAAAAATTCAAAAATAAGTTTCCAGAAGCAAAGAAAAAAATGTTAATACATTAAAACACACTTGAGGTGAATCATTCTGTGAACTTCAGACTTCAAACAAGTAATCATTAAAATTACTAGTGTTGACTCCGGGTCCTTCTCCAAATGCCAGGGATTCTGGACTTTCTGTTGTAATACTCTGATGATTCTTTCTCCACATAACTGGTGCCAGTGCCTCAAGATTTTCTTTCCTTTCTTCCCAAGGATTCCTGTTTTGGTGAATTCCCTAGGAAACCTTTATAAACCAGTAACGGCTGGTCAGTATCAACCCAAGATGATCAGCATGTTTCCACAATGACATGCAGGCTTATCACCTGCATATAACACCACCAGTTTATATTCCCGCTCACACATTTATGCTGTGAATTCAAGCACAATTTAATTAATGTTTCAAAATTATAATGGCACTAGAAAAAAATACTTCCTCATTTTGAGGAACACACAGTCTATTAAAATCTAAATAAAGCATAATATGTGCTTTGGTAAAGCATTTTCATATGGGTGGTAACCCTTTGCCCTTCCTGGTGAGCATCTTACCACACTGTTTTCAACTGACCTTTGTGGACTCAGAGTGTGCCAGTCCAACTCCCACTTTGGCACAAAGGCTATTCTGATAATGGCCAACTGAGCAAATGACAGATTCAGGTAAAGCTCTTAGCCCGCCCCCCTTTCAGACTTCTGTCTGTTGTGTCTGTGGTGGTGCCTCCTTTCCATGCCAGAAAGGTGGAATGTGGAATCCCTTATTAAAATAGACACTGGCTTGAGTGTATATCAAAAGCCTCACCTAAAGATGGACTCAGCCCTCACATACTGACCCTTTGCAATGTAATGCTCAGGAAACCCAGTCACATCCCCTTCCATTGCGAGGCTCCTTGCTCTCGGCTAAGACAGCATACATACTGCTGTGCCTCTGAGCTCTGGCTTCCTCTTTCCCCTCTGAATACTTCCATATGCTCATGCAAAAAGTCAGTTATCCTATTGATCCTTGTGAGTTTAATTTCCCAGCATCAAGAACACGAGAGTGAAGGGCAGATATGATGTGCATTTCACAGGGGGAAAGCAAGCAGAAAGCCTGTGCTACATGCACCATGGAAGATGGAGAAGGTGTAGTGTGAGCTGAAGAGGTCTGACTTTCATAACCATTCCCCACACCTAGAAAAGGAAACTTGGCTCTGGTGAGACACAGAGGAACATCAGAATAGGTGCACAGAGAGACAAAGGCAGCTTGGAGCTGCCTGCATCTGGGAAAATCCACAGCCCACTTCATATACACTGACAGTGTTATTTCACTTCATGTTTCTGAGCCAAGGGTTCATATCTCCCAAGCTGGCTTTGAATCTGCTTTGTGGTCAAGGATGACCTTGAACTGGTGATCCAAATTGAAAGGCCCTTGATGCTTACACCCCTGTTCCACCACTTAAAATTGGTCAACACTTGGTCTGTAGGACTTTGGTCATTCTATGCTCCCCATAGATACTGAAGATATGCTGATAGAAGGTGGCAAGAAAGAGCAATTATTTTTGGAAATCTTAGAAGACACATCTTTGCCCCAAGATGCTACAAAGTAGATCCCATTGAAACCCAGGAAGGAGCCCATGGCAGAGCAGCCCGCGACAGACTGAGCTTTCTGAAAATGTGTGGTCTGACAGGGAAGACACCAGGTGAGGAAAAGCTGCTTGAGATGTCCAGGTAAGATAGCACTGCTAAAGCTGACTCAGTGTGAGCTGTCAAAATAAAGAGATAAACGATAAACAATAAAGTTCCAACAAGAGAAAGAGCCTTGAAAACCCACCAAAGGCAGGAAGGATACTTGGGGAAGGAGCAGGGGGCTGGAGGGGAGAAAGACAGTGTGTGGAACTCTACCATACAGTTCCCTGGTGATGGTAGGGGTGGTGGGATGAGTGACCAGAAGCCACTTCCAAAAGAAATAAAAGACCAGAAAGATGAAACCAACAAAACTGTTGGGAGGGACAGGGTGCCTCACAGAGTTCATAGGTCAGGGGGCACCTAGGATCTGACCAATCAGAGCAGACCAACCTCCCTGAACTCTGGGAGCATCCAGCGGCTTCAGGAGAGCCACACATGGCTAGTGTCCTTTGGATAGGGAGCTTACAGTGACGACACTAGACATCTATAGTAAGAGATTTCTAAGCAAAGCCCCAGAGGTACAGCTTGGTTTCTTTTAGGAAAACTGTCTGAAGTCCACCTGGGCTCCTTCCAACGGCTTAGAGCAGAAGGTGAGCACAGAGAGATGATTTGAAAGCTGAGACTGAGAAGCAAAAGGAACCAGAACTTGGAGCTGGGAAAGGCTCAGCCTATCAATGACACTTTTGAGGAGGGAAAAAAGCAAGTTTGTTTGGAAACGAACACTAAAGACGTGGCCAAGAGACTGTGTGATAAGGAGATCAATACAGATAGGGACCAAGAACATTATCATCTCAACAAAGCCTAGAAAAAGAGATGGGATTGGAGCCACAGAAACACTGCCAGTTACGACCAGTGGAAACAGCAAAGGGCCACAGAGTCTATGCCACCAGCCTGGAGGGTGGTTTTACTACAACAAAATCTTCAGGACAAGTAGAGAAGGACTATAAAGGCATTTCAGAGCTTGCCTAGGCTTACCCACTACAGCCCAAATCCCAGAGATGCTTTTCCCTCACTCCCAAAGGGCAGAGCAAGTACCTAGAAGATCTCTAGGAATGCAACAACCCCACAGGGAACCACATTCCGAGAAGTACCACAAGGAGAGCGAGGTGTGATCACTGCTCCCGCGGCTCCATTCTCCGGGAGTCAAGACTCAAAGCATTTCCGGTTCTTTGTTTGTGCTCTTTGCCGTGCTGGGCTGGGCTTTGAGAATCCACCATCCTTTCCCTCTTCTCTCTTTCTGCCTTCAGAATGGGAATGCATGTCCTGCGTGCATCCTCCCCTCGTGATTTGGAAGCACTTAGTTTGTTTGGTTTCAGGGGTTCACAGCTGAAGAGGAATTCCGCCTCTGGTTCAGCCTCACTCATCTCTGATTTAGTTGGTAATTAGATGAAACTTTGGACTTTTTCAGAGTTGATATTGGAGTTTGTGCATCTGAGGCCGAGATGGGAAAAGTTCACACATGTGAGAAGGATGTAACTTTGAGGGGAAACCAGAAAGAATGCAATATTCAAGTGTTTTTATTTTAACATTTATTTATGATTTATTAATTTTTTGATTTTGTGTATGTGTTTTGCCTGCATGTATATCTGTATATCGCCTTCCTGTCTGGTGCCCTCAGAGTCTAGAAGAGAGAGTCAGGTCCTCTGGAACTGGAGTTATGAATGGTTGTGAGCCATCATGTGGATGCTGGGAATTGAACCTGGATCCTCTGGAAGAGTGGCCAATGCTCTTAATTACTGAGCCACCTCTCCCAGCCTCTGTTTGAATGTTTTTTATATTCCCAACTTGATCCACCGAAATCCTAGCCACTTCTGTGATGGTCTTAGGAAGTAAGGGCTTTAGAAGGCAAAGGGCAAGGAGAGCAGAAACTTTACAAAGGGGACACCAGAGCACAGTTCCATTCTCTGCCCAGTTTGCGAGGACTGAATGACAGGATGGGCCTATAGAGGCCCAGGAGAAGCCTTCTCAGAATCAACCCGTGATTGTGACCCCATCTCAGAGCCTCAGGCTAAGGCGGGGGCAGGGAAGGGAGGATGGGGAGGCGGGGAGATAAACTCCTGTTGCTTGGTCTTTATGACAGTGGCCCAAATGGGCTAAGTTGTTGTTGCTGTGAGTTGCATATGTTGCAAGACTAACTTCCAGTACCTCTGAGGGGGCATTAACTGAAAATACAGACATTGCACACGTCATTAGTTTTCTGAGAGGACCCTTCCTCCAACGTGACCGATGCTCTTAGAAGAGGAAAAGATAAGAGAGAAGATAATGGTGCATGGCACCCGTGGTGAGGAAATGAATGGCAGGAATGGCCCAGCCAATGCCAGACATTGGGAGAAGCAACAAAATGGGTCTCAGAGTCCTGGCAGCTTTGGGTTCTCACCTCAGGACTGTTGGAAAATATATTCCATTTTTTTCAAGCCACTTGACTTTTAGTAGTTTGTTATCACGGGGCTAGGAAGCATACAAATGTCATTGTGAGAGAGTAGTCCCTGGAGAGCAAAATCTAAAGCTAAGCACAAAAAAAAAAAAAACATGAAAATGAGTGACAAAAATTTAATTAAATCTCCATGGGGGGCCTGGTACATGTAAAGTCTGAGAAGGAAGACAAATGAACAGAAAAAAAGAAAAAAACTTGAAGAAATAGTGCCAAACATTTTCCAAATTTATTGTGAATTATAAACTTATAAATAAAAAAATCCAACAAATTCAAATAAGATGAACATAAAGAAAACCATACCAGGATGTGATGTCAAATTATCAATTGGTTAAAAATAATCGTAGTGATAAAGAGAGTTGTTCAGTTCAGCCAGGGGAGTAAAAGACACTGACTTAGGAGAAGTAAAGGTGGGGGTTTCTGTCTCCCAATGTACAAAATGCGCACCTGTGGGAAGCAGTTGTGTAATAAATGTATCAAGAGAGCTGCGGAGATGGCTCTGGGGCGAGGACCATTTTCTGTGTAAAGAAGAGAATCTGAGTCCAAATCCCCAACATCACATAAAAGTCCTTCATGACCACACATGCCTGTAACCACAGCACTGGAGGCCTAGGGACAGACAGACAGATTGCATGAGGACTCTGGCCAGTCAGCCTAGCCAAAACCACAAGCTTTGTGAGAGACCCTGCTTTTAAAACAAGGCAGAGAGTGACAGAGGAAGACATCCGACTTCCTCCTCTGCTCTCTGAATGTGGACGCCTGGGGCACATGCCCTCCCACACACATGTGCACACCCCACAAATACCACACATCTTACAACACAGCCAGAGACACTACCTACTGAAAAATCTGAAAAATATTTCTAACAAAGCCGAGAGGATATGTTCTCTGCCTACATGAATTCTTAGAAATATTGGAGTTACTTAGACTAACACAAATAAAAGTATAAGAAAATTCAGATTTACATGCAGTGGGGAAATAAATGCTGGGTAAATATAAATATGTTTTCTTAATTGTTATTCCTTAAAAACCAACAGATATTGTTGTATGAGTTTGTTTTCTGTTGGTAGAACAAAATATTCAAAGCTGGGTACTTTATTAAGAAAAGCGTGTTTAGCTCAAAGCATTGAAGGCTGTCGTCACCAAGAAGAGGCCCTAGGAAAGTAAAGCAGATCTCTGAAGTTTTCTGTAAGGATGTTTCCAGAAAGAGTTAGTGGAAAGACCCATTCTGAATGTGGGCAGTCTGTCCCACAGCGGGAGAGCTGTGATGGAATCAAGGGGCAGATGGAAATCGGCTCACTTAGGAGCTTTTCCTTTCTGCTTCCTGGCCAGCCTGGAGCTAGCATTTCCTTCTTTCCTTAAGTTGCTTTTGTTAGATACATTGTTGAAGGTCCAGCTTCACCTGTCTCCTGTTAGATTACTACAATAACCGGGGAAGGGCAGATGCTAATGCGAGATAAAGAAGGAAGTCAGAGCGATTGGGGGGGGGCAGTCTTGCTCTTTGGATAATAATTCACTCTCAAGGAAACTAAGCACTGTCCCAAGATAGTGGCCTTCGTGGCTTCGGAGGATGGTGCTTTTTGAGGATCTAGTCACCACTGGGACCAAGTTTTTATTAGAAGAGCCTCCAAGGGACACATTCAAACCGCATCTCACCACAGGAGTGAGGCATCAGAGGCCAGCGGCTCCCATCTGATTTTTACCACTGCTGATGTCTCTGTTCACTGGAGGCTGCTGGGCTCTGGTTTCCTTGTTTCGCACTCTTCCTCATCTGGCTCCGGTATTGAGGCAATGCTGACTCTGCTACATGAGCCTTGAGGTTCTGGATTTTCATCCGGGGGTCGGCGGTCCAGGAGATTTACTGATTTAAAAAAAAAAAAGTCTGGTTCTAGACTTGGCCTGCTTGATGTAATCTAGCCGAACGGAGTCATGAAGCAACAGGAAACTTGACCAAAATAGAATAACAGATAATAAGATTGGATCATCAAAGTCCTCCCAGTAGGGAAACTCCAGAATCAAATGGATGGGTTTATTACCTCTTCCATAAGTTTTCTACTGCTGTGTACTGAATCACCACAAATTGTACCCAGTTTTGAAATAATCAACCCAGTTGTTTTCAGTGGGTCAGAAACTTGGCACATTTCAATGGGGTCTTCTGCTCATAGTTTAAGAGTCTGGAGTGAGCTGTCAGCTAGGACTGTGGCCACATCTGAGACTCGGGATCCTCACTTGTTATTGAGAGGACTCGGTTCTTCGTTAGACTGAGATCCCCAGTTTTCTGCTGGCCAGCTGCCAGGTCCTCAGATGCTTGAGGCCACTCTATCTCCCCACACAATTTGCTCGCTCTCCCTTGTGGCCAACAGGATGCTCTTCTCCTCAGATCCCTCCTGCCAGGCCGTGAAGGAGTGGCTGTTCCTTCGTGGTGCATCCAACACTACCTAACCAAGGCAGCGACTCGCCTGCCATGCTCACGAGTTCTTTCCAGACTCTGTTTTGTCCTTAGCACTTAGGCCATCCAGAACTGACAGAGATCAGAAGATGCAGGGAATTCGGATAGAAGAGAAAAACAAAAAGATGAGGAAGCCAAGGCATCACATGGGTTCTTAGGTGTGAAGGAGACCTAGAATCAGCTCAGCAAAGAAACAAGTCCAGAGATGTGGACTCTGAGGCCAGAAGTAATGGGGACGGCACCATGATGGCTGAACAATGGGGTAAGATCTCGAGAACGTTACCACTCTACCACGAACAGTGCTCAACAGAAGGGCAATATAGGCACATGGACATTTGGTAAGAAAGACGGTGATAGTAGATTTTGATAACGGTTAAGAAACGCCTATGGTTTTATCAAGGAACACCTTTGGCTGTGGCTGTGAGGGCATGTCTACAGGGGAATAACCAAGGGGAGGGAGATAGGGAGAGACCCACAATAAGTACTGTCTCAGGGACGTGAGTGCAGTATTGGAAACGCTAACAGAACTGTGCCATCCCTATTTCTCTACCTCCTGATCACCTGGATGTGAGCAGGCAGCCTCGCGCTTCAGCAGCCACGATGGAGGGCAGCTCCCTCTGCTCCTTCTTCCGTGAGATATGCGATGCTCTCAAACCAGAGCCAGAGGAGACTCCTACATCTGAAGTGGACCCAGTGCTCCACCTTCCTCTGATGCAGGAGTATTGTCTATATTCTGTCAATCATATTTTAAATAAACGCTGATTGGCTGACAGCCAGGCAGGAAGTATAGGTGGAAAAACCAGACAGAAAGTAGAGGTGGGGCAATAAGAACATGAGCATTCTGGGAAGAAGGAGGTTCTTCCCCTAGTCCTGCCCAGATCACTGAAGAAGCAGGATGTGACCTGCCACACTGAAAAAGGTACTTGCCATGTGGGTAACATAGATAAAATAATGGGTTAATATAAGCTACAAGAGCTAATAAGAAGACTGAGCTAATGAGCCAATCAATTTATAATCTTATGGAGACCTCTGTGTTATTTTCTTTGTGACTTACCGGCTATGGGAACTGGGCAGGACAGAAACCCCAGCAAGCAGGCCCAAATGTTACATTCCTCCTTGGGATGCATGGTGCTCTCAAACTAGAGCCAAAGGAGACTCCTATACCCTGAAGTGGCTTCTTGTCAGAAATTTTGTCACTGAAACAAAAATATGACAAAGTACAACTGTAACATGTGGGCCTGCTTGTTGGGGTTTCTGTCCTGCATGGTTCCCACAGTCATTAGGTCCCAAAGAAAATCACACAGAGATCTCTATATGTTATAAACTGATTGGCCCATTAGCTCAGGCTTCGTATTAGCTCTTATAACTTATATTAACCCATTATTCTTATCTATGTTAGCCACATGGCTAGGTACCTTTTTCAGTGGGGTAGGTCACATCCTGCTTCTTAGGTGTCTGTGGAGGAATGGGCTTCCTCCTTCCCAGAATTCTCCTGTTCTCATTTCCCCACCTCTACTTCCTGTCTGGTTGTCCCGCCTATACTTCCTGCCTGGCTACTGGCCAATCAACATTTATTTAAAACATAATTGACAGAATACAGAATTGTCCCGTACCACACAACGATACAACAAAAGATTATTTAGGGTGAGAACTAAATAAAATCTTTCACTGCAGCCAGACATCATTTGTTTGGTTGTGAGGCAGGAGGCAGAAGGGAGGGGGTGCTGAGGCTGAGGAGAGCCTGACTTTTCTGCCCTTTCCATATATGGATTTTCCTAGCCCATAATGTCCTTGGTTTTACAGCCCTGCTTATAGCTCTGTATTCTAGGAATGGTGCCTGTTTACCCAGTGGCCTGGTAGTTCATAATAAAAATGTCTACCACTTATAGGTGCTAATTTTCACAAGGTACTACTTCATACCCATCATGCCAATGTACAAACAGAAGTATTAAGATGTTGAGTGACTTGCATGACTAATGAATACAAACTTCTCAATTGAACTCGGGCCTTTCTTCCCCCTCGTGCTATGATACGCTGCCCTCGTAAACTACTGAGGTCGTTAGGTATGTATACAAGGTACTGTAAGGACTTGTTCTGCTTATAATTGCTGTGGTTTAATCTTCTTTCTTTCTCCAGGAGCCGGATCCAGAAGTTGCCATCTGGGAGAGACCTGAAAGCGCGAAGCTGCGGCTCCTCACTCCAGACTGACGATGAGATGCAGTTCCCACGGCCACTAGGAGATGAGGCTTCTACACACTGAGCAGGATGGCTGCTTCAGGGAAATTCTTCAGCAAATATCAGTTCCTTTTCCTCCCTTTTCTGCTTTTCTTTATTTCCTTCCTTTCACTCCTTTCCTATATCTGATAGTTAATATGTCAGGGTCCCCCCATTTCAGGTTGTGTTAAGTGGAATCACATTCACTCAGAGGCAAACCACAAGTTCGCCACATGTCCACATGTCCCCAGAAGGCTTTGGGAAAGAAATCAGTACATAGCACACTTTTATGAAAGTGGGGGGTGGGGGAGGACCTGGCAGAGATGTAGTTTGAAGGAACAGGAAACTAATGTCAAGAAAGGGAAATTCATGGGCTCTCTGTCAATAATCTTTCAAAGTGACCTTAGCATTTGAAACAATCTGTGGTCTGATTTACCCAGATAATTACATTGGTTCCGCACCTGGTGCATCAGAGGACACCGAGCTGCAGTTCTGCGGACTGAGCTGCCCTTTGCAAACTGATTTTTCTCCCTGAACGAGCTGCACAGCAGCACCTCCACCAGAAGGGGACCCTACTGCACCCCAGCTAGCTGACAAGTCCAGACTCAGCCTCTGAGCCCCATAAATCCAGGCGTGTATGGGTTCATCTCGAATCACCAGCTTGCCTGCTCTGTCAATTAGAGTGTTAGGCAAGGGAGCCACCAGTAAACCCGAGCGGGATTAAGTAGCTCTGTGCGTCTTCACACCCACTTTTAACATTGCCATTATTTCGACTGAAAGTCTAGTTATTAGTTTTATTAAAAGAGGGGCAGAAGGAGGCGAAGGAGAAGCCACAAGCTTGCTTCCCAGGCACGTTAATACAAGCCCCTCCTCTGCTCTCTTGATTTAAGGAACGTTCTCAGAGAGAGAGGAAAGGCGTTTGGGGTTGTATGGAAAATTTGACTCAACTCAGAAACCCAGCCAACACCACAAAGTGGAGCGGAGTCAAATCAGATAAATAGAAAAAGGAAAAGAATATAAAATATCTTTGAATGACAGTATCAAAAAGGTTAAAAAGCTTAGCTGAACTGGTCCAGGACATACGGATTCCGGCCTTGCATTCTCCTGAGAAGATGCTCAGGTATTGACCGTCATGTGCCTCCTGTGCCCATGGAAGTGCAATCGAATGCTCAAAACTTAGATGTTCCTCTGGGTTCAGTTTCTGGAAAGACCAGAAAAACATTTGTTAGAAGTCACCCACATCTCCCAACTCATTATTCATGTAACCTAGACAGCTCATGAAAACAAAATGTCCATGGCAGTGCCAGGGAGCATGTGGAAACACCCTGCAGCCTCCGTCTTCGTACCTTTGATATGCTGTGTTGTCTTTCTGCTAGAATGGAAAAGGGCTAGGCCACTTTAGTAAGCAAACAGCAGCTGCCTTGGACACCATCACCTGCGTGTTTGACAGAGCCCGGACATTGATCCTGATGGAATGTGGAGGGCTTCGGTGGACTAGCAGAAGGCAGGCTCCAATAACTATCAAAGGAACTGGGTCAGACGAGGAGTCCAGCCGGTGATACATTCGGATACTTTCCATTCTCAGCGGTGATACATTCAGACACTTTCCGTCCTCAGCACCTCCAACATTTAATTGCATTCTTGCACTTTTTCTGTTTATGATTTTTTTAAAAAAGATGAAAACCTTTATTTGGCAAAATTGTATCCTTCCAAGACATTTTGCCCGCCTTTGACCTGAAAATGATAACATTTCTAATAATATATCTTGAAAAGTTAAGGTGCAGCTGAGGAGAAATCAAAGTGAACCAGACACTTTTCAAATCTCAAAAACAAACAAACAAATAATAAAAAGTTTGCTTCAGCGAGTGCTTGGGGCCAATAGCCGGAGAGGAGGAACAAGACAAATTTTGAAGTGCCCAAGTCAGTCTGAGTATCCTGTGCTAAAGCTAAGTTGGTATTTCAAACAAAAGTGAAAATATATTGAACAAGGAAAAAAAGAGATTAAAAAATAACTAGCTCCATTTTTTATTTAATTTGGTGAGGGAGAAGCTAAGAAGTAGAGTCTGGAGGTTTTCAAGGACTCGTCAGCCCCTACACTAAGTCACAGCTCTGGAGCTGACTTACCAAACACACGCTCTTTTCAGTAAAACCCCTGGCTGAATTGACTTCTCTGTAACTGACCTGCTTTCTCGACCACTCAGGCCTTTCTGAGCTCTAACCAGCTCTTAGGCAGTTGATCCAGAAGCTGGAGATGCCTGCCGTCACTCCGCATGACAAGCCTCCAGCTTTGCCTTCTGCCCCACAGAGTGAGAAAGTTTCTGTTTCTGACACAATGCAAGGTTGGCAAATTTACAAGTTTTGCTTTTCGCTTTTATATGGTTTTGTCTTGGTGTCTCTTTGCTTAATAACTGAGTTAACAACACCTTTTATGCAATAGAAGGGTCACACAGGTGCTGCATAGACCGTCCACCCTGGCTGCAAGCTGCCCCCCTCTGAGCATGCAGGGAGAAGGACAGTGAGGGAGAAGCAGAGCCATTGGAGGGAGAAGAGGATGTGAGACATGGAGACGCAGAGAGTGGCCAAGCTACAGAGCAACTCCAACACATCCTAGGAGATGTCTGCCTCCATGTTGTACCCTGAGAGCACTCTGCAGACCACAAACATGTAGTTAGGTGGGATATGAAGGTGTACGCTTGTAACGCCATCACTTGGGAGGCTGAGGGCAGGAGGATTGCTACAGGTTCCAAGCCTGTACGGGCTATGGAGTAACTCTTAGATCAGTCTGGGTTATACAGTGAGACTGTATCACAACAAATAAACTAAACCCCAAAACACTAAAAATGGGGAAACAATAATTAAATTTTCTAAAAACTCACAGTTATGGGGTCTGGCCTGAACAATGGAAAGAACAGACCATTACAGTTCGTTCATGCATCATTGCTTCCTATTATTATTATTATATTCTAATCGTGTGTGTGTGTGTGTGTGTGCATGCACGCATGTGTGTAAATCAGAGGAAAACCTGTAGGAGTTAATTCTCTTCTTCCATCACATAGGACTTGGGGGTTAAACTCAGGCTAGACAGAGGTGCCTTCCTTCACCCACTGAGCCATCTTTCTGGTCCTCATACGGTATTTTATTTCAAGTCAATCTCAAAGCACAACCATCAATTTGCTTGGATGGATGATGCAGAACTACCTTTAAGGACTCCAACACAGGAGTAACGCCGTGGTCACGTGATGTGTATGTTCACCATGGTCATGTAACGTGTATGTTTGTTTGCATCACAGTTTGCTAAGACATACATAATTTTATGTTGAACCGTGGAAAACTGCCATTGTGATAACTTTTATGTACAGAAACAAAGGAGCAATTTCACATGGTTCTTTTACATTCATAAATAGAATAGTGCAAAGATTTTCTTTGGACTGGAACATCAGTCTAATCCTGTGAACACTCAGATATCTGTTTTTCCTAGAGACCTCCCCCTCCCCCATTTTCGTGGATATCAGGTGTTCTGTAGATGTCTAGCCCCATACCAAGTTGTGGGAAGATTTAACTCTCAATAAGAAGCAAGGATGTGATTTCTGGTTAAAACAGCAAACTTTGAACAGGAAACACTTCATGTTTAGTGGCCACGTCCTATGTCTCTTGCCCTAACAGCAGACAAGATTAGCTCTTGGGCCAAAGAAAATCCAAGAGTGAAAAGAAACTGCTTGCTTCTGAAAGAGTCATTTCTCCTTCCCAGTGTTAGAGAAAGTTGGTTTCTCCTGCAGCACCTTTCTAGCAGGTAAGAGGGTGTGAGTCAGGCCTCACTCGGTCCCTCTCTGGGCCTTCGTACCTTCAGAGGGGCTTGGACACCAGGACTTAACTCCCTCTGCTTCATACTCTGTGTTTGAATCCTGGATTAATGGCTCCTTAATGCTCGTGAAGTAGATGGAGCTCCTAATGAGTCGGCGCAAGAATTGCGGCAGTCTGCTTGAATTTGCCCAAACCTTTAAAAGCACACAATGTGGAGCAGTGAGCCAAATGATAGCGGACTTACATCCGCCAAAGGAAACTCCCTAGTATCATTGCTTTTATAGAAATGACTGCCAATCACGCGCAGGAGAGAAGCCACTTAATAATTTCCAGGCCAGTAAACTTCTGCACAACTTTAAAATAAAGTTTTGATTCCCCTTTCATCCAGAATTTAGGATGTGGCAAGCCTAATGAGAATGGGTGACCGGAAGGGGCAGAACACGTCTGTCGTCAACATCACCACAAACTATGACAACCAATTCGGGTAGGAGTTATGGGAAGGAGCAGAACATGTCTGTCGTCAACAGCACCACGAACCATGACAACCAGTTCGGGTAGGGGTTACCGGAAGGGGCAGAACACGTCCGTCGTCAACAGCACCACAAACCATGACAACGAAGTGCGGTAGGGGTTAAGAATAAAGAGGTTCATAGTAACTTTAAGGCAACATTCTCAGCGGAAAAAAAAATAATTTCCAAATGTCTGGACTGCAAGTTGGCAAGAACTGGGATCGAGTCCTGATCCTCCGGCTGATAAGCCCCAGGACACAGAACGTCCTTTCCTCCCTCCCCAACGGTCCTGAAACCTGTGTTTTATCTGGATCTTTCTATGTCACAGTCATTAAGGCTCCCCAAGAATAAAATGGGATTATATGGCCGCCGAGATTCCTTCCAAAGGTGTCGTTGTTTCTTTCTCCCTAATTAGCTGATCGTGTTGCCAACTTCTCCCCAAGGCATCATATTTATTCCAGCAAATTCCTATTTAAAAGGCTCACAAGGCAGTGGTTCTGTATGCTTTATCTGGATTGATAACTTTAAACCCCCATCCAGTAATTCATGTTTTATTAAAACCAGTTCAGTTGAGGGGGCCTATCTGAAACACCCACTACTAAATCTCTTGAAGATACAGTCAGATGAGAGGCTATATCGAACCCCATCCATGAAAGCAAGCATGCATGCATGTGTGCATTGTGCATGTACACACCATGGCAGGGAGGCCAGTGTTGCGTGAGGTAGGAAGGAACTCCAGGGATGTCCTTAGTACAACTCTATTCTGAAATCAAGTTTTCAGAGACGGGCCAGAAGTGGTTGGCACTAAGTGATGCTCTAGTCAACACAAGGCTGACTCTCTCATATTCTGCCTCAGCATCAAGAGGACGAGAGGAGTATACCTTGAGCCAGATGTGGTGGCCACATCTGTAATCCCAGTACTCAGGAGGCAGAGGCAGGAGGATGGCCCCAAATTCAAGTCCAGCCTGGTCTTCATAGTGAGCTCTGAGCCAGCCAGAGCTACACAGCAAGACTCTGTATATAAACAAAACCAACAAAGGAAAGAAAAATGGGCTTTGTCACCCACAGGTTTGGAAGATGCTTTGGAAATTATACAAGAAGAGCCAAGTCAGAAAGATGAAAGACCCGGGGATACAGTTACAGAGTTTAAGAGGAGGAAGGATGGTTGTGGGAAGAGAACCCATGACGGATAAAGAGGGGAGCAGAGAGATGAAAAGAAACGTGTACAAAAGCAAAAGGGCACATTCAATTATTAAGGAAAGAAAACACATATGGAAAAGACCAGTGAATGCAGAGAAATTCTTCCTGGTGATCCCGCCTTTTCTGACCATGACCTCTGCACATTAGAATTAAAAAAAAATCACCCCACAGTTCAAACTGGCATATGTGTTACTCATCTTTTCTTTCTCTCACAATATCAAAAGAACAATTCATTCTGACCTAATGGAGACTCTTGCTGACGTCTGACTGAGTCCTGCCTTGCACATGCGGCTTCTCCTGGGTAACAGTCCTCTGGTGATAAAGTAAACAGTACTGTAATGAGCCATGCGGTGAGTTCTAGAAACATCCAAGTTGGAGGACCAGGGAAGGAAGTGGGCTGTGGTCACTTTCCATTGCTTTGCCCTTCACTAGAGATGGATCTCAATGTCTCATTTCAAGGTGTTCCCTGTACTAATGAACATACGGTGACCGTCCACACTGTCTACCTAAACAATGAAGTTTAAATGCAAAAGTTTTCCAAGCATCAAAGTGTCCCTGGGATGCTTGTCACTGTTTCTATATATTTCCCTTCCATATGATACCTTTGCATCTGTATATACACTTATAGTTATGGGGAAGAGAAAAAAGATCAAAAAAGACGAAATATTCGCTTTAATCATTAAGTTCTTATAAAGGACACATGGATTGTTTGTACTATTCTATCAACTTTTGCATAACTTTAAAAATTATAACGAAGTAGGAAGCCCTGAAAAGTTATCACTGAGCGGAGGAACTAACCAGTTCCTTAGACAAACAGCCTATTGTATGCTTAACCACTCCTGACGACGCTGACATCAAAGTTCTCACCCAGTCCTTTGCAGAATACATAGTGGAACAGGAAAGCCAAGGCTCCAGTGTGTGCTTTGGAAGCTTCCTGTTGGCTTTCGGGAGCGATTGCAAACCCTGTCATCACTTGAAGGCACCGTTTCTCTATCTGAAAAATCTCCAGCTTCAAACAAAAATCTTTTGTTCCCAGTTCTAATCAGTCTGACAGCTGCCGAGAACCAAGAACCAAAGACAAGGAGGAGGGATGCTGGGGCTCTCCAGGTGGCTAGGTGTCCCCAGTTGTGGGAGACGCTGCCAATGCATCCCTCAGTGGCACGGCAAGCTCGATGCTTTATGGCTTCTCCTGGTACTTTGGGAAGGCTCTCCCAAGCCCTGAGGACGTGATTGAACTACCTCTCAGAAAGCCAACTGTGGTATTTTGCGGTCATGGCCAGACTATGCACGCAGGTATGGATCACACCTTCTCACGAAAGTGAGTTTCTGGGGCTCATGACTCATTGTGTCTTCTATTCAGAGAGGTAGCTTATTGTGTTTGGCTGAGACACAAAAACAGGTGGCTTACCTGGTGGCACAAACATGTGGTCTTTGTCCATAGCCCAAAGGTGATCACCTGCTGGGCCCTCTATGGAATTTCCACTCCCTGTGAGAATCAAAAGCATAATTGAAAGAAAAAAAAAGATGCTGAGATGCTGTTGTTCACCAGGTGTTCCTCTGATTGGCCAACTTCCGCCCTCTCTGTTGTGTTTCCCAGAGATGGGAGGTTTGCATTGGACTGGTGAGTAACGGCATAAGCATGGATCACTGAACAGAAAGCACGGTGCAACCAGCTAGACTGGAGATCTCGTTCTGAGCTCACTGGATAACTTCCGCTCTGTTTAAGAGGGGCTCCTTTAAGGAGTCAGTACCAGGATGGAGATGTCTCATCCTCTTACTGCTGGCCCGATGGATGCGGTGTTAAAAAGATTCTTCTAGAACGAACCAACAGACTAACTTCACTGATCCTACCTGCACCTCTCCTTTATATCCCCACAAAAATGGAAATAGTTTTATCTTCTCTCTGAAAAGTTCCTTCAAAGGCTGAGTGACTGATGTGACTTTCGTGTTTTGTTCTGTGTATGTGTTTACATATCTGTGACTGCATGCTCATATGGAGACTGGGGGTCCATCTCAAATGTCTTCCTCAATTGTCTCCACCTTGTTTTTGAGGCGGTCTCTCACTGAACCTTGAGCTCACCATCTGGACTAGGCTGGCTGGTCACAGCTCCCCACATCCAGCCCTCTGCTTCCCCACTCTGGGATCACAGTCACCAACACCATGCCTGGCTTTTTATGTGAACACTAGGGGCCCACACTCGGGTCCTCAACCAGCAAGGCAAGTGTATTGCCTATTAAACCATCTTCCCAGCCTGTGAAAGCCTTTTTTTAAATGTTCGATATATATTCATCTGGTCTTGGCAGCAAACAGAAGAAATACATTCCAAATTCAAAAAGAAAGGAATTGATTAGAAACAAATGCTATTTATAAGATATGATCAATGCAAGGGCTGGAGAAATATCTTGGGATCTGAGGAGAACCATGCAGGGTAGAGTGGATTAATCCACATGTGCTCCCTGTATAGACGTGTCCACTGACACTTCCACCATGGCCACTACTAGATACCATAGCAACTGCTGCCTTGCGAAGACTTAACTTCTGAGAGCCCTTGCCTCAGTCTTCCCAGTTCCCTTACAGGTCTAGGCTTGGGTCCTAAAGGCCAGTCCTTGGGCCCTGATGGAGAGCTGGACTCAGGGAACAAACAGAAACATTTTAAAATCTTCACGGTAACAGAAGCTGAGAAAGTCTATTTATAGTCGCTTATAAGTTGGGAAATCTTACCTTTCAACAATGCTCCCACAAAGGGAACCCTCTCCATCCTGTCCCTTGCTTTCATCATTGCCTTTATCTTTACCGCGTCCACTTTAAAACAAGGTAAAGTCATCTCAGTCACTGGTCTTCGATCCCTAAAATGTCCGCAACTGTCAACCTACTTATCATCACTTTGTGAGTTAAGGGATGAGACTAAATGTATTTTACCAGAAATACAATTAACTGCCTTCTTTCCTAGTTTCCTCCCTCTGCGGGCACTGTGGAATTATCAGGTCTCCAATAAGAAGTACTTACCTGACTGGTCCTTACCTTATATCTAAAGATTAATTAATAAGCCATGAAGAGAAAAATAAGCCAATATATTCTATCTAATATGGGTTTCCCTGACATGAGGATGAGGCCTCAAGAATATCTTTGTTTTCACGTTGCTCAAAGAAACCAGAGATTTGGGGTATCAGTTTTACAGCGCTGTCCTTCCTTGGGAGGCAGCAAGGACACAGGGCTTGCCGCCTGGGACACCAAGCAGGCTCAGGGTAAAAAGGAACGAGCTCTAACTGCGCTTGCAGCCAGCCATCTTACAGACACCAGGGGGAAGTGGCATGCCTTCTTTCAAGGTCACAGAGTCACAGAGCGGTGCAGAAGAAAGATGGGTTCAAGGGCAAACTCCCACAACCCATGGGTTTGACTCAGACCTCTCACAGATGCTGACACTTGCTTCCGAGGGCCCTGCCTGAACCTCCAGGTGACAGACTTACCACGTCCACGGTGTCTCTCCTGGAAACAAAACTCACATCACTGGGAGACTTCGGCAGTTGCACTGCCTGCTCTCCTCCTCTCTTTCCTGCCTCCAGCCTGGGGATTAGAGCCTGGCTGCAGGCTCACACTGTGAAACAACCCATCCTCAGAGGACAACAGAACCCACTTCTGCCTCATAAGCCCTGCTTCCTCTCTTCAGAGACCCTCGCTACAGTAATGGAGCCTGGACTTTCCTCAGATCTGCTGCCAGGCTGCTGCCTGTCGTTCATGGTGTTAGTAACTTTCTAGCCCCCCAAATCGTCTCAGGGTCCCTACTGAATCCACGTCTAAGATCTTTCAACACCATGACACCTTGCGACTGTATTTAACCTTCAATCTTCTAGCATCTATCCATCTTCTGCCATCTAACATTGATCCGTTGTTATCTATATCTGTCTGCTCACTGCTATTTATCTATCATCCATCATCTGTGTGTCTATCTATCTATCTATCTATCTATCTATCTATCTATCATCTATCTATTATCTATCTATTATCTATCTATCTATCTATCTATCTATCTATCTATCTATCATCTATCTATTATCCCTTTCTCTCTCTCTACCTATCATCTATCTATTATCTATCTATTATCTATCTATCTATCATCTATCTATCTATCATCTATCTATCATCTATATATCTATTATCTATCTATCTATCTATCTATCTATCTATCATCTATATATCTATCTATTATCTATCTATCTATCTATCTATCTATCTATCATCTATCTATCATCTATCTATCATCTATCTATCTATCTATTATCTATCTATTATCTATCTATCTATCTATCTATCTATCTATCTATCTATCTATCATGTATTTATAAAGTCTCCAATGTTTTCTTATAGCCAGGAAGTTCTCCAAAACATACCATTTCCTTTTTACCAGGATGATCAGCATGACCATGAATGCTGGCAAGTCTGGACGCTAACATGAGTGCCAGTCCAGCTGCTGTCATGACCACCTGCCCCGTGTTCATCCATAAAGCATGTTTTATCAACGGCACGTCGTACAGCTGGATTCAGGCCATCAACAGAGGAAATCGGGTCATAACTTCTAAATACCATACTGCACCTGAAGTCCTAGGAAGGAGGAAATATTTTTGCTTTTAGATCCAAAGGCAAGGGTCAGTGAGCAGGATGCTCTCTTATCACTAACGTCTCTGGATCTAGAAGACCCCAGTTCACCTGAGCAGGAACCTCAGAACATGTGGCTTTTCCCTCAGAAGTCTTTGGGAATACTACAACTTTCCCATGAGCCTTCTTGATACCTTTGCTCCTGTGTAGGTGTCCTGGATCACATTTTAAGCTGATTTCTGGGTGTAGCTGTTTTCTCCCATCTTTGTTTGGGATACAACACGCCCAAATTGCCACACAGAGCTCCTAACATCAAAACCCCGATGCCCTTCTGAAAGATCTCTATCCTTCTAGTACCTGGAAGTTAAGTTATTGCCTTTTCATCACTTCCCCTGACTACCCAGCAAGGCAGCTTATCAAACTTTAATTTGGGGAGAAGCTGACCGGACCATTTGAATGTGCATATTCTGGCTCTCTGCCTGTTCACCTCCCATTTATTTGTTTGATCCTGAGACTGTTTGCTCTTCTCTGGGGCCCGCCCTCCGCTTCCTGAGTGAAGCAGGCTGAAAGGTGGGACACTCAATGACGGAACTGTGGAGTGCAGTGCTTTGGCGGCAACTGCTTTCTCTAGCACATTTCCAGTTACTCACAGAGGGCACGAACAACTTTTTTTCTTCTGACTGGCTGTCAGGCCTAAGTGATCAAACCATCACTGTTTGGGGGTGGAGAATTTCTGTGGAGACAGAGAGACAACTTCCTCTTTGATTTGGGTAACAAGGCCATTCAACCAAAAGCCAATTTCTTTCTTTTCTTCTCCCCTCTATTTTTCTTTTATTAAAAATAGATTTTTCATATATTCTAATTATAGTTTTACTTCTCCAAAATCCTCCCACATAGCCCCTCATCTTAATTCACACTCTTTCTGTCTCTCCTTAGAAAACAAACAGACATCTAAATAATAATAAAATAAGATAAAACTAAAACAAACTGGAAAAAAAAGAATCAAAGAAAAAGGACACAGAGATACACACATTCATATACATAGGAACCCATAAAAACACAAAACTGGAAGCCACAATATATATGCAAAAGACCTGTAATATTAAAAAAAATTAAATGCCCTAACAAAACATGAGACAAAGACCCTCCAATGATGTCACTGAATTCATTTGGGTTAGTTATCTATGCTGGGTGTCTGTCTGTGCTTAAAAGTAGCTTTTATATCCAGTGAGACTCCATCAGAGAGAACTAAATTTTTATTTGTGAGTGGCAAAAATCCAATTTTTAATTCCATGGCATTAGAATACTGGGTAGGACTTCTCAAAGGTTTTACACACAAAAAAGTAATTTTTAAAATAAATATAAACACATATTCGTACACAGTAATAGTGGTAAGTACTAGTTAGTAAAAAGACATATTTCAGATGCTACTGTGTGTTAACATGCCTTTAAATGAATTTATGACATATCTGTGTGGGTACATGTTCATGTGTGTGCACACGTGTGTGGAGACCAGAGGTCAGTATTGCCTGTCTTCCTCAATGTCTCTCTACCTTAATTTTGCAGACAGATGGTGTGGGACAATTCTGTATTCTGTCAATTATGTTTTAAATAAACGCTGATTGGCCAGTAGCCAGGCAGGAAGTATAGGCAGAACAACCAGACAGAAAATAGAGACAGGGCAATGAGAACGGGAGAATTCTGGGAAGAAGGAAGCTCTTTCTCCAGTCCTGCCCAGACCACGGAAGAAGCAAGATGTGAACTGCCCCACTGAAAAAGTTACCAAGCCATGTGGCTAACGTAGACTAGAATAATTGGTTAATATAAGTTATAAGAGCTAATATGAAGCCTGAGCTAATGGGCCAACCAGTTTATAACTTATGGAGTTCTCTGTGTGATTTTCTTTGGGACCTAATGGCTGTGGGAACTGGGCAGGACAGAAACCCCGATAAGCAGGCCCTCATGTTACAGACATCTCTCAGCAAATGAAGAGCTCACTACAGAGTAGATGGACACACCAGGACGTCCCAGGAATCCACCTGCTCCCACTTCCCCACCACTGGGATTACAGGTACATCATGCCGCACTGGGATGCTGTATGTGGTCCTCACACTTGCGTAGCAAGTGCTCCGCCAACTGTGCTAACTGCTTGCACCCTGTATTTTATTTTCTTGTCATTTACTGATTAAACACAGTCTTGGATTTCATGAGGACATTTTCATAAAAGAATATAAGGTACTTTGAACATAGTTAATAAGAAGGTTATCTGTAAGCATTCCAAAAATAACAACGCATGCATGCAGAAGATACTATAGGTGTGCCTGGTGCACCTCCAGACTCTGAGATTCCTCAGAATAACACTGGCTAAGTGGGTCAGAGGTTTGGATGACCTCACGAGTTGAAAAGTTCAGAGTGGGAAGGAAACATTGCACTTGACTTGGAGTGTGCCTGAGTCAGGTCAGACGCCCAAACGATTCAGGTCTGCCTGGGTCTGTACCTCCCAACCACAAGAACCTGGGTGAGCTGCTTCACCACCTTGAGCTGATTCTGTCTGTCCTACGAGACTTCTCCATCTTCATCTGTAAGATGCCAGTGGAGTCTCAAGTCAGATGGGTTGTAGATGTGAAGACCAAGCTGTACTCTGTGCTTCTGTGTGACTCAGTAAAAGGCACAGACTCCCTCACAAACACTTGTCTCCCAAGGCCGGAGATGGACTCAAGCTGCACGGGTGGTGACATTTATATCTGCCACTGGCTGTGCTGGATTTAAACTGATGACCTTCTCATGAAAGCCCTGGTGCTCGCCTTCCAATCCACCAAGTCATTTCCCAAACAAGCCTTCTGCCAGTTTCTGCCTCCTGATATGACGCAGTGCAGCTCTCTAGAGCGCCGGCCCTTTTATTGGTTCTGATATGTGAAAAGATTTTCAGAGAACAGATTCACAGCAGAGATGAGCTAATAAAGGGCGAGTTTGTAGAAGAGATGGCACCAGTGATATTCTGGGTCCAGAAATAGCAGCCCTTATATAACCCATTATTCTCAATGAGGACCCGTGGCCTTCGTTCTATTTCTTTCAACTCATATTTTTTTTTATGTCATCTGGTAAGGTTTAGTCATACCTGTAGCAGTTACAGTCCAAATACTATTCTTCTTAGAGCAGGCTCACAGTGTGCTACCACAGAGGGTGACTATGTCTTTTCAAGTATGGGTCCCATGCTAATGAAGAGTGGGCCAGGCAGCCCTGGAGCAGGTAGCATCCTGGAGATCATTCCTCGGGGAGCCACAGCTGCTCAGCCCTTACCCCAGGGGCAGACAGAAGATGGAGATCAAAGGGAGTTCAGAGAAAATTAAAGCACACCCCTAATTCAATACAGGAAAATTGCCATGACTGGAGCTCTTAGTTCAATCTTCTAAGAAAACAACAACAAAGAGCAGAAAAAAGACAAAAAACATTGCTAAGATCAGGTTCTGGCATCAGGAATCGGCTTGCCAAGGCGGAAGGCATACCCGATGGTGAAGGCAGCTCAGTCCCCGAGATTAATCAGCGTTCTCAGTCGGCTGCGAGTTCCAAGTGTCCCACTGCCAAGATACAACATAAGCCACTTAATTCCTTCCCACAATCTCGAATTGTTAGTTGCCATCCAAGCCAAATACTTTTGATAAAACCTGAGGAGACACGAAACCCATCAAAGGGGGCAGAGTTCCATCAGCACAGATAACTGAAGCGTAGGGGCTATGGGATCCCACCTCATGAGGAGCCTAATGTGACTCTGTGCCGGGTGCCGGGGGAAAAGCAATTATCTTTGTTGGTTGCCTCTTTTCAGCTTGCAAGTCACTTGGGGCTAGACAGAGAGGCAAAGGACAATCCCCACTGTAAAAATGGACAACTGTGGGCAAACTATCTCCGTGAGTATAAAAGACACAGACATTACAGTTTCTTCGCAAGTGGGTTGGTGTGAGGATCAGTTCAAACCTGGACAAAGGGTCAGGAACCTCTCGTTTGGAAGCCTTTGAGGCAGAATACCTTCCCATAGTGGTGGATGCTCAGCACCCTGCCCCGTGAGTCACTCTTTGGGGTTGATTGCTCCCAGGAGGCACATGGATGACCTGGGGGAGTTACACATGATCACCCGGTATCACATCGGGTTGCTTCATGAGGAAACAGTGCGCTAGCCAAGCCTTAAGGAAAAAGCATGAAGCCATTGAGCTCCCGCTAGTACAAGATCCTTCCTGGGAATTCCTGAGAAGAGCGATCCTGGCAGAGCTCCTAACCAATGCAGCTGGGACAGCACAAGGGCAGAAGTCACAATGAGGATTTAAAGGTCTGGACGAGACTCTACAGAGTCCACCATTTGTTCCCAAGCAGGAATTCAGAAGCCGATGCTGGATTATTGTTTACAACTCATATCATCAGCGATGGCTGCTTTCAGAATGACAGTGACTGCATCTGATGGCATGCAGCCCACAGGAGGCCGAAGCAGGGCAGTCTTGAGTTCGAGTGTAGACAGTGCTATGTAGCAGGACTTCGCTAACAAAAAAAAATTATTACATTATAATAATATTAACCAAAAGGTAAAAATGCATGTTAAACCTTCCTTTAATATATCACTTCAGACCAAGAAGAAAATGTCATGATTGCATCAGGACAGCTTCTTAGCATTTACCTGCGCCTGGTTCCTTATCATTCATACTAGTGAAATCAAATAATTTAATGTAGGGAGTGGGGTGAAGATTTTCATTTCAAACTGGAAATCTGCACAAATACATTTCTACTTTCACAGACATATCTACCTCTTAATCCAAACTGTAAAGTAAAACTAAATTAGGAAGAGATTGACATTTATTATCAGGGCAAGATAATCCCTATTTATTTATACAATCTGTCTTCATTTTGTGTTCGCCTTTCCCATCTAGGGGAGTGATGGTAGTTTCCACAATTTCCCAGTGAACAGATTCACTGCATTTGACATGGCACATTTCTTCTCCAGCAAGGAGGCTTTACCCCATGGCTACTCCCTCTTATATCCCTGCCGGGCTGTTCAAGCATGTCAGCTTTCCAGATGAGTGATCATCCTCAGTTTTCAAAAAGCTACCAGGGCGTAGAGCCTAGAACTCATGACCCTGGAGTCTAGGCTGGTCCTGGAGTTGTGCTCTATCATCTGACTCTGCCTCTCAACCTCAGGGATCACAGACCCAGCTTCTTATTCTTACTAGAGCGGGGGGGGGGGGGGGGGGAGAGAGAGAGAGAGGAGGGATTGCAGATTCTGATGGACTTTCTCCCCAGCATTTTGCTGTTAATTAAAAAAAAAGGGAAGAGGGGGAGAGTCAGAGGGGATCTTGAGGCTGCTCACAGCTACTGATGTGTCACACTCTAAACTTCTGGGCTGGGCTCTGTGTAGATGAGGCACAATAGACTTCAAAGTGTGGTGCAATAAAGCTCATTGCTCAATCCTACCTGGGGAACCCTCCCTGAAGCTAAATTATTTTCATCCTGAATGTTGATATCACTCTACTCCCTGGTAACTTAAAGAAAAAAAAAATACTAGCCAATGATACTACCCAGATATATCATACAAAAACATCCACACATCCTTTCTACTAATTTACATGAAACAAACTTCTTCTAGAACATGGTAATCACTCTACCCCTCAGGGTTCCACTTCAATAAGACTAGACCCTCTTAGCAAGCTTAGAAAGGAGCAGGCACTCAGTGGGTATATAGAGACAGGAAGTTCTTCAGAAGCTGCGACGTCTTCCATGTGCAGGGCTCTGACACTTTGATGGCGTGGGGATTCTTCTCCGTCCATAGCTGATGCAGTCTAGAATATTTTCAGCTCACAAAGCAGCAGCTCATGTTTGCAAAACAGCTCACGTCTGGTTTCCCACCAGCCTCCTGTGTTTATGTTCCTGTCCTCCCGCGCAGTTGTCAAGTCCCCTGGCTTTCCCCCTCCCCCATCCATCAGTTCTCTCCCCTGCTCAAAATCCCCATGACTCAGTAGCAGCTTCCACATGTCCAGCTTTTTTTAGATGACCTCCAGGAATCGGATAATTTGCATATCAATTTTGCATCCATTTCTGCTCCCACATCAGCTATTGATTCAACAGACACAGCTCTGACCCCTCCATATGCCGGGCACAATGCAAATTGCTCCTCCAGCAAACGTTTTGAAAGCTTCAGAGGAACTCATTTCAAACAAACACTCACAACTCCAAGCTATGTACGACTTTTTAGAAAAATAGATTCTCAAAATACAGCGCTCTCCTGAAATACCTGTCCCTCCTTGCTGCTTCTGGTAGAAATTCTACTCTTCCATGCTCCTTCCCATGGACCCTCCTTCCTATGGGAACTCTTCTCTTATCTCAAAGTCAGAATACAAGAGCCCCTTCTCTGTACTTCACAACACTCGTTATAAAACTGGAGGACATCTGAGAATACAGGGTTGGGACGTTCAGCTTCATAATCAACGGTAGAATACGTTGGGAGGATATGGATTAAATCCAGGAATGAAGAATGAAGTTGAACTGCCCTGTCACTGGGAACCACAGTGCACACACTATTGCCGTTGGATCAGGAACACAGAAGCTGTTAGAGAACCTTGTCCATGTAGGAACTGTCAAGTGCATCAGGAAAATGTGCTGGGAAACTCACGGGTTGAAATATACATATATTCATGTATGGTAGATCTAAAATAGGGTGCTAACTGAGTCAATACTGCGAGACGTGACCCAGCTTGAATGAAGAAGAAAGAAAGCAGCCCATGTAACAGCAGAAAACATTTTATACAACAAACCTGGCTCAGTTTTTCCTAGGTTCCCTTCCAAGACTTGATTATATAAGAAAACATGGTTGCATTTTCCGGATCCCCTTTTTCATATCGTGTACATTTTCTCAGGCTGCCCCAGAGTCTTCTCAAACTTTTCCTAGCATCTATAGGTTCCTTCTACATCGTTCGGTTGTTGAGTCCCACGAACGTTTAGAATAATCCTGCCTTCTCCTCCTATACACGGCTCCATAATTAACACCTTCGTGTAAATTTTCCTTTCTCTGAACTGTTTCCTTAGGATAGGTGCCAGTGCGTGGGACAGGACAGATAAACAAAGCAGGAATGTTTTATGGTTGCTGAAGCACCTTGACAGATCATTCCAGAAAAGGTGCCAGTTCAGGTTTGCCGCTGGAGATGCCTGATTATCCCAAGTCCTTCCAATGAAGCAGTCTAGGCACCAATCATGGAGGAATTCTCCACAACACACCCTCTTCACAGCAAGGCGCCGGGCAACTTGGTCTCCAGCCACCATTCTTCTGCCCAGCGCTGTATTTCTTGGGGTTTTGTCTTTAATTTAGAAGATTATCCTCATTCCAGCAAGATTAATTTTCTTGCTTTTGAATCTACATAAAATTATTGTTTCTGAGCCTTCAAATATTTCTCTAAACCAAAAACTTAGGTGTGTACACTCTTAATATTAGAAAAATGCCTTTATGCATTTAAGTTCATCTTAGAAATTTTATTTTATTTCTAAGCCAAAATAAGTTAACAATTTCTTAAAATCATTTAAAATAACATTTTGTTCTTTATATAAATGTTGTTACTTAAATACAAATAACTTAAACTCTGTTCATAAATTTAACATAGTTTAGTTTTCTGTTAAGTACAGCTAACATGATGTGTTTTCTGAGTCTCTTTAGAACTACATTATTCCAGTAAATTAAGCTGATGAAGACAATGGATTTTGTGTTTTCTTAGCTTTTCCAATAATCTAAATAAGCTTGGTAAAATTCAAGTTTCTAAAGGCACAAATCTAAATTACTTACTTAATTATGTATTTTGTATCAGAATGCCAAGGCTAATCTGTTACTGCAAGAAGCAAAAATATTCTTAGACTCGTAAGACAAACAGATGCACATATCAAATTCTTTATAAGAAAGTATCAATCTAAGTGTTTGGTTCTCTCAAACAATTGGTTCCCTACAACAAAAGCTAAGTCTGCCCTCTAGGAATCTGTCTCGGCAACCTGGCAGAGATTTTCCCTTGATGCTGCCTGAATTCTCATTGGTGACTCTGGAAACATGGGAATACTCATAGTATACAGTAGAGACCTCGTAACCTAAAAAGAAGGTGATGATTTCATGGTCCTCCTACCCAAATATTCCAAATCACCCCCACTAAGGTCCATCTGCAAGTCTTGCTCAGACTGTCCACTTGGTTGTCCTGAGCACTTCTCAGCCTTCTAACGTTAACATCCTTTGGATCTGACAGCTTCCTGTATTTCCTTTTCATTTTTAACTGTCCAAGGTTAAACCATTCTTATAGATAGTAAAGTGATATCCAGTAGAAATCTGGACATCTTACACACTTCTGATTGGCAACCCATCCCACCTTGGAGGTCCATTTGACAGATACTGGTGCCCCTCTAAGTTTCCATCCCCTCACCGAACTCATGACTCCCTTCCCATCTTCAGGCCCTTAGAATCCCATCTCGACAGCTCTTGCCTCGGCTAGCATGTGCTACACGAGTTTGTATCTCACTCGCCATATTTTCAGTCTGCTAACTAGACTTTTATTGTAACAATATTTTGGAGCCAACCTGTCTGGAAGCACATGCGTGTCAAAAGGCTTGGAGATCTCCCAGGCACTCAAATGAACACTTGCCATTATTGTGGCATTTAATGCCTTCCAAGACATCCGTGTTTTGGTGACTGTGAGAAGATTTAATAACTACATAACCATAACAATAATTACAAAACAGTGAGCATTTCCTTTCATGCCAATGACTCGACTGAGTTCTCACTCCAGGCGAGACCACTTACACCACTGACAGCCACTGAACTCTCGGTGAATGAGACTCATGCCACTGACAGTCACTGAACTCTTGGTGAATGAGACTCATGCCACTGACAGTCACTGAACTCTTGGTGAATGAGACTCATGCCACCCATGGCCACTGAACTCTCCCTATGGGTAGAGGCCCTGAACACTTTATAATCCCTGTCTCATGTGCTGTCATCACAGAAGCCATGGGGTGAGAGCTTCCCTGCTCAGTGTTCTCGGTATCAGGAAGATAAGGGGAATGTACAAGAAAAGAAACAAATGTGTTGAGTTCCAGAATACTTGGGGTGAGTGTATAAAGTGTCTTTCAAAAGATTTGGGGTGTTTTTCTTTTATGAGTTTTCAGGCAACAAGCATTACATCAGCAGTGTTCTCTCCACGCGAGCTCACCGGCCCTGCAAGGTCAGCTTTCTGGCTCTGTAATGATGAAGGGAGATCCATACTGTTTCCAGTGACAAGCAATCCTGTCTTGAGGCTGCTAAGCTGGGGGTCATCTCTGTACCATCTTGTCCCTCCTGTGGTGGCAGAATGGACACCAAACCAAAGGGAGAGAGGGGATGAGGAAGGCTCAGGAGCCCATCCATAGCCAGGCTCCCTTGCCAAGCTGTGTTCCAACCCGACACACACCTCAGCTCCATCTCCCCCAAGCATTTTCTGTTTCTATCCAGAAATCCTGAGAGGCCACCCTGGTGTCGCAAGGCTTTTGTGCACACAGAATTTCTCATACTTTTGCAAACCTTTCAGGGGGATAAGAAAAGTGGAAGCGGGACCCGGAAGGATCAGAGCACAGTCATTGTGGTAGTTCCGGATTTGGGGCCGAGCAGCTGATGTGGCTCGAAGCTCCCCAAATAAGCGCTCCAGCTGCAAATGTGCCTCGCAGATGGGTTTTAATCACAAGCCGGAGCCATCTGGTAGCTTCCTATTTTAGCTAATTATTCTTGGTAAGTAAGTGCTAAGCTCCTAAAATCATCGTTCGATTTTGTTTTGCTTTGTTTTACCACCCTGTCTCTGTATTTTGACTTCCTGGGGTAAATCCCCGCCCGTGACTCCTCCAGGGAAAGCCTGGCACGTCTTCCATTCTTAGCAGAAAAGCCCCTCAGAAAACCTCAAGAATGCTCCCATTAGCTCTGACTCTCTCTGTTTCCCACCAATGCGCTACCCAAGACAACAGCACTAATCAAGTGCATTCCCCAGGCCTCCAGGGCTGTGGTTTGGGGCAGCTCACGGCCGTCCTGTCTTACATGGAAATGTCTCACCATTTGCTTGAGTTCCACCTTCTTATGTAGATAATCTTATTTGAGGGGAAATGGATGGTTCAACTACTCTTGAATAAAAATGAATATCAAGAAAGATGTATCAAATTATCATGGAACACTGCGTGTCCTTCAGGACATGGTCACACTGCAAAAGGATCACTAAGGAACTGAGTTTAGAAATGGGACAGCAGATGAGAAAGGCCCTGGTCAGACGGTGGACGTGGAGAAAGTAAAGACGTGACTCCAGGAGGAAGCCGCCCAGAACCCAGTCACATCACTGGGAGACAAATGCCAGCTGAGTCCTCATCCTCAAGGCTAGAAGCTAAAAGCTTGCTCTTTCCTCATTCATTCCCATCCCCCACCCCAGATCCCGAGAGTCACCACCTGGGCCCATATGGCCTCCTTTCTTAGCTGTGCAAGTTTGTCTTTAGTCACCTGGGTCTCCTCAGTAGGAGAGGTGTTCTTCTTACTCTCATCACCAAAGACAGGAAAGAACACAGTGTTCTTGGATTTGCTGCTTTAAAAATGATAAAGGATTTAAGTATTTATGAAACAGATAAGATTTCTTTCAAAAGAAAGTCAGTCTCCTGGGCTTGAGATACAGCTAGGTAGCAGAAGTGTTGTTTAGTTGAGATGCATGAGGCCCTGGATTTGATGCCCTGTGCAAGACAACAAGAGGCAGTGTGGAGAGGAGAGAGGGCAACAGAGACAAAAGAGCAAACAAGTGCACAGCCTCCATAGCTCATGTAAACAACATCTCAAATGAATACCCACACTACTGGAGGGAGGGGAGGTGTGAGGAGTCCTTTGTCCAGTTCCTTTGTTTCTTCCATGGTCTCGGATCTGGCCAACCCATAGTTTTCTGATGTCCACCAAAGAACACTCGTGCTGGGGCCACTGAGGGAGGATGAGTGAGTGTAAGGGGCAGCTCTGCTCAATTGCACCTGATCAGAGACTGTGGGCAGCTGCCTCTCTTGACTGTGGCCCACCCCTCATAAATATCTTCTTGTTAGCCCAAAGATGGCACCTGGAACAAAATGGCTTTCCTCCCCTTGGTCCTTCTAACTCCTTCCTGGGTCTTAAACTCATTCTTATACTCCTGACCCCAGCCGTTCCTCCCACCGTCCAAGTCTGCTCGGAGCTGACTGGTTAGGCCTCTGCCCACTCTCCCCTGCAGCACTCTGAGCTTTCTCCAGACACGGCTGACAGTGTCTTACTAAGCTCATTCTTTCTAGATATGGAGATGGGCTGTAAGTATCTCAGAAGTCTACGATTCTTTCTCTCTAGATAAACGCTAGATTTTAAGACAGTTGTCTGACTGTGGTTGCCAAGGTCCTAGCCCAACTGTCAAGAGTTCAGTTCAGACTCTGCATTCCTGCGGTCACAATCTTCAACCTCCTTGATACAAATGGATGCCAATGGCAAGGCAGGGAGAACTACAGACGAGGGAAGTATACTGACACATTTAAGATCATTTCCTATACTCTCATGTTATACATTGTTTCTTTTTCCACAAAGCCAGTGTCAGAACACTATCAATACGGTATTTCTTTGTGACAAGAGTTGAATGGGGTTTCAAGGGCTGGACTGAGAATGTAATTGTCATAAATAACATCGTTTCCATGGGAAAGTTTCTTGACAGTTTCTAATAACTGACTTCCAAGAGACACTTTGGAACACAGCTGCTTTGTAAGTTGAGCATGGACAGTATTCTGTTCTATGACCAGAAGTTTCCCTGGGATATGCAGAGTGAAACCTAAGGAGGGTGATTATCTTGGACTAGAAAAATTAATATTTCTAGTTTCTCTGATTTTGTAACTCACTCCCTTAGCCCTTGAGCACAAATACAACAGATCAGAGGAGCCGAAGATGAACTATAAACCGGAGGCTGTGGCGAGTTAAATGCCCTGGCTTTGTTCTTGCAGATGTTAAACACAATTGCCACAAAATCTGAAAGGTGGAGTTAATTCTGACTTCGACAGGCCTAATGAGCATCTGCTTTGATTTTTCCAACCATTGATCTGATTTTCTTTTAACTTGATACTGGTCGGTTTGCACAAGTCCGTGTGATAATTGCGAATAGCCAAAGGTGGAATCCTTCCACAACCCCCACCAGACAGTTTTCCTCTGAACATGTCAAGATTCTTCAAAGACATTGAACAATTTTATTTAGTGCAGAATGCATGATACATAGATGTGCTGACATCTTACTTCTAGAAATCCGTCTACACATAGAACTAGATAAAACTTAAGTTGGGTATTGTTTTCCTGCAGAAGGAAGGCACTTCTTTAAGGAGAACATAAAGAGTCCTGGAAACTCCATGCTGCTGGCCTAATTATGTCATTTAAAAACTCATGTGTTGGAGGCCTCATTCCCAGTGTCTCCAAAGGGGACATTCAGAGATAGGATCTTTTAAAGAGGCAATTGACTGAAAATGAGATCATTAGGAGAGCCCAGCTTCCGTGTGACTGCTGTCCTTGCAAGAAGAACAAGTTTGGACACAGGTAGAGTGGGAGAGAGAAGACCACACAGACACAAGACAAACAGCCACCTGCAAGCAAAGAAGAGGCTCCGGAGGGAACCATCCTCGACGACACCCTTCATCGTCACTTCCAGCCTCTGGACCGTGAGAAGATAAATTTCTACAGAACTGCCCAGCCCACAGCGGTTTATTTGGGTGGCCACAGCAAAGTACTATACCCTCCAATCTAAACAGAGCTGAGGAGGTGAGGTTCAAACTGTCTTATCCAGTGGGCTAAATATTTTACATTGTATTGAAAGAGTGCAGCTCTTCTTTTTCCCCTCTTATTCTTATTTTACAATTTTAAATGGTGTATTTGATCAAGTTTTCCAGTCTCCAAACTCCTTCCAGATCCTCTCCGCCTCCCTACCCAACTTCGTGCTCTCTCCCTCCCTCCCCCACATACTCACAAACAAAAAACAGAAATGAAAATAAAAAGAAAATAAATACAAAACCAATAACACATGCACAAAAATGCCAAAATGAAACAAAAAGCCCACAAAAACAAAACATGAAGTTCATTTTGTGTTAGCTAACTACTTCTGGGTATGGGGCCCGCCCTGGAGTGTGGTTGATACACCCAGTGACAGTTCTCTGGTGGAAATTAATTTTCCCTTTACCAACTAGAATCAGTTGCAAATGGTATCTTGGCTGGGGATTGGACCCTGCGTCCACATCTCCCTCTCAGTGCTGGGACCCCTGTCTGACTTGAACTTGTCTAGGTCTTGGTAGGCTTCCACAGTCTCTTTGAATCTATACGTACATTGACACCCCGCCCCCACCCCAAACATCCCAGCCTATTGCCAGGGCTAATGGTGACTCTCCACAACCTGATGCTAAAGCCCTATTAATGTAGACAACACTGATTATCATGTCATTGAACATGGAGAAATTGAACTGATGCCCTATAGAAGCTTAACCCCTACTGACCAGCATTCATGGTGCGGGAAGTACTCTGCCCACTACCAGAAGGAAAAGGTGGCCATCAACCCCAGCTCTAAGCCCTGTGATCCACATCAGTGACTACCTGCCTGAGAGGCATGCTGGGGTAATCGTGGCACAAATGTTATGGTAATAACCAACCACTTTTTGGTTATATTTAAGGCCCACTCTGTAATATGAAACCCATACCTGATACTAATAACATGGCCAAGAACCTGAGACTTAGAGAGTCCATAGGCCTAGGGAACACATAATACTTTTATTCTACTAAAAGAACATAGCAGTACAATGACTCCTAACACATTCTGATATCCCCATAGATCAGTGCCTCACCCAGCCCGCATCAGAGAAGCCTCTTCTGGTAATGGACAAAAAGATCTACCATTGGACAGTGGACAAAGAGTGACAGACTTTGAGTCACCCAGCCCTAAATGGGATGTCTTCGTCAAAGCCCTCAAGGCTTGAGGATCTACACAGAAGAAGCAGCAGAAAGACTGTGAGAGCCGGATGTGATGGAAGACACCAAGGAAACAGTGTCTTCCAGACACAACAGGACGGATCATGCTTTCCAAATCATGTTGCATGGTAATATTTGCGTGTTCTAAAAATGCTTAATTTAACTTTGCTTAAATTAATTATATTTAAGTATTTTAGATGATAATTTAGCAGTTTGAGTCCATCAGGTATAAAAATGTGGTTCGCTGTAGGCCTTCCTTACATTGGCGCCCACAGCTCTGCTCTTTGCCCTACTCTGGAGAAGTATTTAGAATAAAGCTGCCCCTCACATTACTGGTGAATCCTATCAGAACTACTGTGTCTTGAGGAGGTGTTTGAAAGAGCAAGTGATTTTGCACCCAGACCCGTGTTGGATTGTGGCGCTTTAACTTTATCCTGTTAAGAAAGAAAATAAAACGTCAAAAATCTAAATGTTGGAAGAAAGCCATTCCCATGAGCTAGCCTCTTCTATTAGTGATATTTCTCTGCTGTGGGCTAGCCTTTTCTATTAGTGATATTTCTCTGGTATCGGCATGGGCTAACCTCTTCTATTAGTGACATTTCTCTGCTATGGGCAGTTTTGACATTACTGGAGTATAGGCATGTGGTTGCCTACCTGCCAGGACTTGAAAGGGTAGAAAAGAAAATAGGGTAACATGTTTGAAGCAACATAGTAAGACCATGCATCAAACAAACAAACAAAAACAGAACAAGGTGGAGTGGGGAGGGTGGTATTCTAATGATCAAAACAGAAGAATAAGCCAGGCATGATGGTACACCCATAAATCTTGGTGGGCAGAGACAATTGAGTTTCTGTGAGTTTGCAGCCGGCCAGGGCTGTAGAGTGAGACCCTGTGCCCCACAAAAATGAAGACTATATAATATTTGAGAACAAAGAATACATTCAGAAAATGTTTACCATGAAGCATTCTAAAAAGCATAAGATAATGAAACACCCCGAATCATACAAATGTGCGCATACGTGTACTCCTACACATATTCACACATGCTCACATACCACTATGAGCACACGACGTGCAAAGATGAGTGTGTCATACTCTAACAAATGATAACTAGGCTCTAGCAACGGCTAGCCCCTTCAGTGAGTGAACATGTCATGATAAATATGCAATAATTGGTTGCACAATAAATACGAGATGACTGTGACATGCTGAGTCATGATGACAGAAAGCGAGACAAACTTTGGACCTGTAGTCTAAGCTTCCTAGATCACACACACGTATCCTAAGAAAAGCAAGGAGCTGCTGGATATCAGCAGCAGTTAGGCTGAAACAAAAGCTCCTAGAATACTCTTTCACCTACTCCTAGCAGAAAGACTCCGCACTCCCTTTGTACAGAGGAGAGCTGGATTCTGACGCCTCCAGTTCAATGTTCCTCTTTGTTTCTAGTAAGCAGTCCTAGTACTCCTCTTAACATTATACTAAGGGAAAATTATAAACACTCATCCAACTCCCTCATTTTAACATAAATTTTCATTTTAATACACACACTCACCACACACACACACACACGCACCACACACACACACACACACACACACACGCACAACATAGCGAAATAAGTAAAGAGCCATGATCTTTCGTGTGAACTTTGTATATCTGAATGAGAAATTTATTTTGGTTGCTTCAGATGGAAAAAAAAATGTCAGCTCAGTAGATGGAAAACCTTTCCCATGGTTAATTCTTCCAAAGAGCAAAGAGCCTTGTGAACTCTGGAAGCCCAGCTGGGGTGTGGAGGCAAAGCCCAGGTCTATAAGGGTTTAGGGGCAGGCAGGCCTTCTCTGGGAGAAGAGATTCTCTCCCATCTCAAAGCTCGGCACCTGGAGATGAACCTTTTTCTGAGAAGAGAGTAGCACGTTGGCCCTCCTCCTTCAGGGTTCTGGGAGAAAATCCTTAAATTTTCTACACACTCAGTCATGTAAACCAGGAGATTAAAGTCGTGGATACCAGAGCGTTCTGCTGGCTGTGGTGCAGCTCTCCGGCCCAGGGCAGCTTTGTAGAAGTTCCCTCAGTGGGGATAAAATGAAAACACTAGATTCAAGAGTTGGGGCTTTTAAGGTAGGGGAGACAAGAGAAAGACCTCAAAACACCACAACCCTGGAGGAAGAAATAAGAGCTGTAAACTGATTTACATAAAAACATTCTATATGCTCAGATCTAGACATCTAAAAAGAGGATAAAGGAGGTTTTACCACCAGGGTGCTCCCGTGCCTGCCCCAGCATCAAGGGCTTATCCCAGCTCTCCACTGTTTTCTCTGGGAGAAAGTTGAGGCTCTACCATTGCAGATGTCTGAATTCATCAGAGAGAGGCAGGATGGGGTGTAACCCTTGGAAGCCTGGCTTCCAAACTTCTGTGAAGGTCCTCTCTAGGGTGTGGCCCATTCACCCTGGTTTGCTCAGGATTTCCTCAGTTTCCGCTTGGAAAGCCCCCTATTTTGAGGATCACCTCAGATTTAAACAAACTGGGATACTTGGTCATCTTATCCCAGCAACTTGTAGTCAGGAGACTTGCTAAGGATTCCTGAATTCTGTGAGTTGCTAAGAGAACTCTGGATGGCAGTCATTCTGCAAATGGGTGTTTTTGTTATCTGTAAACTGTTCCACCAAGAATAGGACCTTAAATAACTTGTCAGGTCTAGCATATACTGACATGCAACTCCTGAGAACATGCTACTCCTCCTTTTCGTTGTCGTCTCCTTAGCCCATGCAAAATCAGATGCCCTGGGGACACAGCTCAAGTGTAGAGTGTGTGGTAAATGCAAGGCTGGGTCAAGTCTGTGGACCGCAAAAGGAAAGGAAGAATTCTCTCAATCATCCAAGCCATGGACTTCAGTCAACATGGAAACAGCACACGCATCGCTCAGATTCACGGATCAGAGGACTACATGCTCCAGAAACCTCAAAAGTTCCTTCTCTGCCTCCAATAGTCCTGAGTGGGGCACCAGGAGGACAAGGAAAAAGGACCGGAGACAAAATGGATTATGAAGCCATGACGATGTGGTAGTGGTGGGACCCTGAACATGCAGGGTGAACGATTGTGTGGACAAGGCCCCGCATGGCCAAGATCATGAAGCCTACCTCATCTGCTTTAGAGAGGCCACTAGGCCAGAACCGCTGGCGTCCTGTTTCTACCTGACTCAAGGTGTCCAGACAGTCTCTGAGCACACCTCCACAGAGAAAGGATGGGATACCTTCATTAGTTAGCACCGTCACGAGCACAAGGCAGAGAGGCCAAGAGTATGGGCACGGGAGCCTCAGTAAGGTCCATGGCGGGGAATTCCTTTCTGACTGCCCAGCAGCTGGTGTGGAATGGGAGGGGTGGAGGTGCCGTGGCCTCAAGCATCCCGCCCTTCACCGACCTGTCTACAGACAGGACGATGACACGGGGCTGGCTTTGTCCACTCCGTGGGATGATCCAGAGGTGACAGGCCACATGAATTGCTCTTTCATGGAACAGTTTTGTGTAGTCACCCAAGAGACCGGCTCAGACAAAGTAAAGCGTTAGTCAGCTGGAGCCTGACTAACATTCTTCCTTCTCATTCAACTCTGATGAGAGACGACGTGAATCATAAGAAAGCCATTTGGAATCAGGGAGTTCTGCTAACCACCCAGATCCAGGACAGTAGGCAGTTACCAATGAGCGGCTTTCTCTGACACATCCGAGACACAATAATATTTCAGACCAAATATAGAATCTGAACATACACATGACTCCTGATCCTTGGGTAGGAAGGAGTGTGAGGTATCCAGAATTATTTCTCTCCAAAGGTTTCTAGTCAACATTGAGGGAAACCCTAGAAATGGGGGTGCTCCCCACTTACTCAGTACCCCTTTCTCTCTCCTGGGTGCCCGGTTTAGACAGCAGATCTATCTACTCTGCAGAAGTCATTCTGCCACAGTGATTGCAAAACAACTTAGCAATCAAATCCTGTTTTCAGACTGTCTTATACGGCACTCTGCTATTTGAGTAGATGTCCAGCAATCCAATTCTGTCTCAATAACGAGGGCTTTCAGAACAAAGGGCTTGAGAGACTGATGTGGCACCATACACCTGCAATCTCAACACTCAGAAGGCTGAGGCAGGAGCATCAGGAGTTCCAGGCTAGCCTGATCTATATTGCAAGGTCTGTTTCAATAAAAGAAAACAAAAAAGGAAGGAAAGAAGGAAGAAAGGAAAGACGGAAGGAAAAAAGGAAGGAAGGAAGAAGAAAAGAAAAGGGAAGGGAAGAGAAGATTTGCATATATTATAATTAGACAACAGACCATGCTGGTTTAACATCATGATTTGTTCTATAATTATAATATATGTGAATCTTGTTTGGCTAGTGAAAATGAATATTTATAAATATTTATACCTGTTTCTTACTTACTATTAAGCTAATCAATGAAAATAAGGCCATTTCAATTGCAAAAGAAAAAAATGGGTACTATTGGGAGTGGCGGTGGCTCCCAGGTGAACCTTAGGGCTCAGTTGATATTGGACCTGTGAAGGCATCAATCTGTGGAAGGTGTCTGGCAACTCTGACAGGCTGTACAATAGGCTCAGGATGCTTTCTATCATCCTGACCCATTCTAAGAAGAAAAGCAGGACTTGTTCCTTTTAATATTGAGTCACAGACACAATTAGACCCATTCTGCGTGATAAATGCAGGTCAGAGGAGAAGCATCCAAAATTCATGAAGGGCAAAAACATCTCTATCACACCACAGACACATACACGAATCATGTTCTACATACTTGAAGCCACATCACACCATATATATAAGAATAAATGCAAGCACACATCTATAAACAACGACATGCCAACGACATGCTTCCTAAAGATCACCTAACCTACACTCAATCTCTGAAGTGCCTGGGCTGTTTCTCTGGCCATTTGCAGAGGCTCTGGCATGTGTGAGAGAGTCCTATTCAATTCTTCCCTGAGACTCTTGACACAAGCCTGGATTTTACACCCAAGCCCTCTTCTGGTCTCTACAGAGATTTACACATACATAGCACACACATACACACACACACACACACACACACACACACACGAGGGGGGGGAGAGGGAGAGAGAGAGAGAAGAAAAATTTTTTAAAAATTAAAAGCTTCGCCGGGCGATGGTGGCGCACGCCTTTAATCCCAGCACTCGGGAGGCAGAGGCAGGCGGATCTCTGTGAGTTCGAGACCAGCCTGGTCTACAGAGCTAGTTCCAGGACAGGCTCCAAAGCCACAGAGAAACCCTGTCTCGAAAAAAAAACAAAAAAAAATTAAAAGCTTCAAATACGTAGAACTGGGTTCTAGAACATCGGGACTAACAGTCATAAGAGACACTTCTTTATGCTGTTTGCCATTTACAGGGCTTTACATATTAACCCATCGATGTTCTCAATCACTATTTCCCTGTATTGAGGTACTAGATAAGTGATTTGCTGAAAGTTACAAAACTACCAAGTGCCAACACCACACCTAACCTAAAGCTCAGCAAGTTGAATCCAGAGTCTGTGTTCCCAGCCGTCCCTTTGCCTCACGTGAAAACCCCACAGAGTATGTCTAGGCCAAGACTGTACAAGCTGTGAATGACAGAAGATGAGGAACCTGCTTCTTAGATGCCCACATCTGGGCCTGTCTCCAACAACCCTGCCTAGCCCACCTATGTAGATATCAACAATAGATTACTGCATTGCCTTTGCTTCCAGGGAGGGGAGATGCTCCTAATTCACACAACACCATTTTGTGACCATTTGTTCTACAAAACAGAGAAGTGCACACTTCACAGCCTCAATGGAGAGTCACGGAGCCAGGAAGCAAGGTTCTGATTCCACAGGAGAGAACAAAGAACTCTTTCCTTGTACAGACCATCTGGGCTATAAGAATCTGTTTACATTTACACAAATACGGCCTGTCTGGTTCCAAGCAGGCCTCTAAAGCTACACAAGCAAGCCAAAAAAAAAAAAAAAAAAAAAACAATGGCCCTATCATTGGTGTCTAGAATGCACGAGACACCTAGTCTTTCATCGATAGCACCAGAGAGAGCAGTGGATAGTCCACACATCCCCCTGAATTACCTGTCACATGTACCCAACAGACTGACTATTGAGAAATCACAAGTGTTTCCATCCATGAACTCCATTCCAACACTGAATTAGGCAGACACTTTGGTTTCTGGTAGTTTCCAAAGAAGCGCCACAATGTGCTGATTTCATATACAGGGTTTTTTCCCACCTGTTTTCAGTTCATGCGGTGCTAAAACCTGCCATTTGCAAACAAAAGAGAGATGCTGTTGAATGTCCCCAAATATTACATGAGTCTCCAAAGCTATATCTTAGGATTTGTAGAATGAACCCATACATTTGTAAGTAAACCATTCTAGAAATATATAACCAAATAACTGGCTTTAGTGCTGATGCCCAAGGAAAAGCAGATTTAACTAGAGGAGCCAGGATGGTGGGTAGCAATGTTCCTGGATGTTGGAGGGAACTTCTGGGCATTCTGAGAGCAAAGGCTAACTGAACAGGGCATTGGTGCTATGTCTACTGTCACTTTGAAATGGGGGCTCTGGGTTCCCTTCCTGTCGACAGGAGGGTCACTTACAGCATGCTCCCTCCTAGTTTCCACAGTGAGGTCATATACTAGCCTGGGGTCAGCCTGTCCTCACATAGACTCATCTCACAACACTACTTGGGGGGGGTCATTGGGGCCAAACAGCTGCTCCTTCCCTCAGCGTCCTGCTCCCGGGTGAGAGGTTACAGCCCTGCCTAAGGAAGCTGGAGGGTGGCCGAGCACTGCCTGCATGACCACTAGCAATACTGGACCACACCCACCACCTTGTCCCTGAGGTCATATCCACAGATGGTGAACGAGAATATTCCATCTTCTGATTTTCAGGGTAGGAAGATGGGTAATAGAAAATCCAGGCTCAATGAAAGGCAACTCTGGGAAGTGTGAGAACAAGACACTGAACAGAGATTTCCCAGAGACACTTGGAGCAAATCCTAACTTCCTCCTAAGAGCCAGTCCTCTCTTTCAGATGCTTGGCTTGACAACCTTCCATCAAATGTGGCTTCTGCCTGCCGTCCGTGACAGGGAAGAGCCCTATCGAGTTCTCTCTCAGCTAGCAATTCCCATCACCTGATCTCCTATCTTCATTCCTCACTTGGGGTTAAAGTCACAAACCCTGATCCAGAACCATCTGTATTTGCGGGGTAACCTGGGCAAACTCTCACTTTCTTTAAATCTGACCCTCACGCCTACCTGTGGATCACAAAGACTGGTCTTACGACTTCTGACACACACTCCTGCAGTCACTGTCTACATCCTTAAAGAAACTTCCCTGAATCCTCACTACTGTGTCAAGAGTCCCTGTCACTACGTCCAGATCAGAGACAGTGGTATGTCCGCGTTATGTCACTGAGGTCATGACAGCAGCCAATTGAGGAGAGGGAAACGGGGCCATCCCAGAACCTGGCAGCTCCTCTGACTGGAAGGGAGATGAAGATCTCGGCTCTTAGTTTCAAGGGCTGAAGGACAACCTTGCTCTGGGATGCTTCGCAAACAGGCCACCATCTGCCGCAACAATAAAAACGCTTGGCAGTGGATCTGCTGTGGTTGTCAATGTGGATGCCCGGGTACTCAGCACACCCACTGTTTTACGGAGCTGATTTGAGAGCACAGGAGGTTTCTGGGAATGCTGCCCGACATAGCTGCCCTTTATGGCCAGGACAGCTGTAGTGGGGTTTTGCTGTTCAGAGACCAAGATGAAGGAATTAAAAGAGTCCTCACAGCCAGGCTCTTCCAGAGCTCTCTGGGGCTATGGTTCCAACCCTTCCCAGATTTGTCTTCTGAGTTTTACTTTGCTCATCACTGCCAAGTTTTTAAACCATCACCTGCCCCTCTTCCAGGTGAACTTGCCAGTCCCCCGTCATCTCATCATCCATCCTGATGGCAAGAAGCGTGTTTCCTCTCTAACTCGTTCCTCTGTGGGTTCCAGAGATGCTTATGTTATCTCCTTTGAAGTCCCCACCTCCCCTGGATTACATGTGTCGACCACTGTAAAGAGGCTGACCATAGCTCTCATTCTCCATGTGACCTTCGTCTTCCACTCTCTGAGACAGCAGCTTGAGCCACTTCAAGTCGAGGCCACACTGGGTCACCACAGGAGCAACAACCCTTCTATGGCTTCCTTACTGAGGTTGAGATTCTTTGTGCAGCTCTCTGGGGCTCTGACCGCTAAGACTTAAAGGATGGTCCTTCCGTGTCTAAGGTTGAATGGCCTCCAGAACTCTCAACAAGGTCCTGGGAGCTTGAGTCTGCACAGATCAAGGAAACTGAGAAGGACCTTGCTCTGCTGCCCTCCTCCACTCCACCCTACCTTCCTGGGGAGAATCCAGGTGACAATCTGAAATGGCCTGATACCCATCAAATTCTCAACAGTTTGAGTAATTCCCAAGTCGCTTCCATCCCCTAAGGCTGTGTGACCTGGGAACAGGAAGAAGCTCTCTTTTCTCTCTCCTCTGTGGCCTGACTTGTCAGAAGGCAGATGGACCCAGGAAGAAGGGAGAAGACAGGCAACCATTATGGCGCAACAGATAGCTAAGGGGAGCAACAATCACACAAGCAAGGAGAAGCCAGCATATGTGCTGTCTCCATCATGGGTCAGAATCGGGGTGAATGTTTGACAGACATCATTTCGTGCATTCCCACGACCCTACAAGTCAGTACCAGAATGGGGTAAGGGAGGCTTGTAGACGTGGTTTTGGGTTTCTATTGAAACCCAATGAGAAGCTGTATTAAATATTGGAAGTCTGATAGAGGCAGAGAGACTAACAAGGTATATGAAGATTTCCCAATTGGGGATATTCGGTGCAAGTTTCGAAGCTGTGTTAGATGAAACCAGGTCCTTTGGATACCAGACTGCAGGGCCACAATCTCTCAGAAAACAAAACACTGTGAATTGACTTGTCTATTTCACCGGGTTACTCCCCCTTTCATCTACCAGATCCCAAGTATAAATTCCATGATATCACCTCAAGATAATGTCCAAAATCTAGGATTAAAGTTGACAGCTGTGTTCCCAACACTGAGGACGCTAAGGAAGAAGATTGCGATGAGTTAAAGGGAAGGTCCTGGGCTAGATAATGAATCCTAGGACATCCTAGATTATGGAGTGACGCTCTTCCTCAAAACAAAGCAAACGCACACACATATACACAGCCACACACATGTATGCACGTGCACACACATGCACACACAGCCACACACGTATGCACACGCACACACACACACAACTTCAATGTTCTTACTAAGACACAATAGCTTCAGTATTTTCCTTTAAGTTTTTAGTTTCAGACTAAGTAGCAACCATCCTAAGAAATGCTTGTCTTTTCTTACAGCGCTCTACGGCAAGCAAACACACAGTGAATAGCGTTCACTGTTGGCCAACATGAATAACTGTGTAAATATTACCTCAGCCTTTATGATTCCATTGATCTCATATCAGGTGTGGGGGTCTATCTTGGAAAACTAAGTCAACAAACTTTGAATTCACTGTGTCCTGAGATCTGTGGCCTGGGTATAAGGAAAAAAAAACATATATGTTTCTAGGGAAGTGTGCATAACATTTTACCTGGCTTTTGCCATACCAACCTCTGAATTTCCATCATTCAAATAGATCCCAGAAGATGCTGCAATAGAAGATCTATCAGGAAAATATTTAAAAACCGTTGAGAAAAGAATAACCTACCTGGTTTAAAGCATAAAGGAAACCAAGGCAAATCAAATTTCTAACATGCAAAAAATCTTCTTTAAAAAATTATTTTTTTCTCACAGTGTAGCCCAGGTGAGCCCTGAAGTCTAGGCAATGCTCCTGCCTCAGTAGCCCATGTGCTAGAATTATAAACATGGGTAACATGTGAGGCTAAAATACAAAAGTCTTTATACTGTCGATTGAAACAAGAAAGGCAGAATGCTATAGGAATCCTTTTCACCAGATAGGACAGGGGATCAGTATCTTTGAGGAAACACTGGATTCTGAGAAGACTCAGGGCTCCTAATAAATGACCCCAGTTCTGCAGAAGCACCTATCAAGACCCAGGTGTTTATTTACTCTCCCATTTAATCTTTTTGATTCTTATACAAACCGCCATTGTTATTCCAGCCTGGTTGCTGAAAAAAGTGCAGTTAACAGCAGTAACCCTGAACTTACGAGCCAGCGTTAGTTTTAAATACACGTGTGCCTGCATGGCTGCATATTGATTGCACAGGGTCATTTCCATCCACTAGTGTGACGTACACGGAGCGCATCCCCTCCGTTCTCCGCTTCCCACCCTTTGCCACCCCTCCCCCCATTGTCTCCTTCGTCCCTCGACCGTCCTACTTCTACTTTTGAGTCATAAGCACACGTGATTTCATTTATCCCCATAAAATCTAGAGACCACAAACAAGAAGCGTGGAGTAGTTGTCTTTCTGAGACAATGGTCCCCGGGTATATCCATTTTCCTGCAAATGACTGGGTAGAACTTCACTGCGCATGTGTGCCATGCCGTCTTTATCCATTCCCCTGCGGCTGGACACCCAGGTTGGTACCATAACTCAGGTCGTGTGAAGAGCGCTTCGTGAGCATGGCTACACAGAGGTCTCTGGAGCGCCAGCCCGAGGCTTTTGGATGAAGCCACAGAGCTGAGCAGCTGGGCGATACGATGGACCTGTTCTCGGTTTTGAGGAGGTTCTGTATTGGCTTCCTCAGTGGCTGGACTCATTGTCCTTCCGTTTCCCACATCCTCACTGCTGTTCTGACTGGATTAACATGAAATCTCAGAGTAGCTTTAAGTTTGTGTTTATTTGAAGATTAATGAAATTGAGGTTTATTAGCCACTTGTACTTACTTTTTAGAGAATTGTCTTTGCGGTTAATCATCCTGTTTACTGATGGGGTCTTTTGACTTCTTGTTATTCTGTTTGGGGAGTCTTTGTGTTTTAGGTATTAATTTTCAGATGTGTGATTAGTGACAAGTTCTTCCCACCCTGTGCCAGGCTCGTCATTGTTGTTTTGAGGACCCATTTGCCAATTGCATGCATTATTTCACGAGTGACTGGGGTCTCACTGGGGGAGCCCTGGCTTTGAAGTATCGCCCCTCAGTTTTTATGTGTCCTTCCTCCATTTTATGGCTTCAGGTCTTACATTAAGGTCTTGATCCATTTGGAGTTGGTTTTTATGCAGCGTAAGAAATAGGGATCTAGTTTCATTGTTCCGTCTGGGCACATCGTGTTTCCCCAGACTACTTTTCCAAGACTGTAGCTATGCGAGTTCATAGCTGGTACTTTGTTCTATTCTATTCCATGAAGCTACATTTCTGGGTTTTGTGCCAATCAATACCATGCTGGTTTTGTTCCCTTAGCAAAGCTGGCTTTTAAATGAGACTTGCAAGTCTATTTTAACCTGCTGGGCCTCACCACACGAGGAAGGCAAGAAGGCTCTAGACTGAGCCAGCCAATAGAATGCTGCATATTGTCTTCAGTTACAGTCTAAGGAAATGAAGGCAAATTTGAGGCAAATTCTACAATATTTTTTTCAAAAATGTAAAAAAAAAGAGGAGTAATTTTTATCATACTGACCTCCTTTATTTGATAAAATCTATCTGGAAAGAAATTTGGCAAGTATTGCTTTCAGTTGCTGCAATACAGCAGGTACTGTGGCTCATGCCTGTTATCTCTTTCAGTTGCTGCAATACAGCAGGTACTGTGGTGCATGGCTGTTCTCCATCATTTGAGAGGCTGAGGCAAGAGGGTTGTGAATTCAGGGCAAGCCTGGGCTACATAGTGAGATATTTTCTGAAAAATAAAATATGATAGTTGCTATAAAAGTTCTTCACTGTGACTGTCCGGATGTCACACTCACTGGGAATCTCCTAGTGTGCTCAGGCCCAAATAGAACTTGGGAGATGCCCATCTCTGAGTCCTCAACATAGCGCAAGTGACTGACACACACCAAAAGCTTCACAGGGACCTCTGATTGACTAATGGAAGAATAACCCACCCGAAGAGGACAAAGTCACCCACAGAAGAATCTTAGAGACAAGAGCAGCACAACAGAAACAGTCAAGCAAACTGGTAACATGTTGGGCAATTTTTCAGTCTAAACCAGCATATGCAATTATTGGTAGAACCTGAAGAACCTGGAGAATCCTTACCCACTGCAGGTGAAATATATATCTTGGCATTTGGTACACAAAATATACCAAGATTATTCTCATGTTCAAATGCTTACATGGGACAAAGTCTAGAAATTAATGTACTAAAAGTGTATGGTTCTGTGAGAAGAGAAAGATATGGTTTTCAACATCAATTTCCCACACCTTGCATTAATGAAGTTATGAAGTTATTAAGTTGGCTTTACTCATGTCCTAGAAAGCAAGAAAACCTGTACCACCCTTAACATAGTTAGAAACCAAGAAGAAAAGGATAAAGTTATCCAAAAGTCATCAGAGCAACTAGAGTCCCACCTCTGCCTCCTCGAAACTTAGTTCTGAGCTATGTTCTTCCTTTAGGAGTTAATTATATTTGTGTCTTCTGTAATAAGCTGTTTGAATCCTTTTGGGAAGCAGGAGATTTCAAAATAAATAACAATAAATATCATAAAATGGTAAGTAAGCCGCATGAAATGCTATGACATTGTTTGGGGAATTAAGCGGTGCCATTAGGGGTTGGGAAGGACTCTGAGTGGTAATTAAAGCTTCCAACCCTTGCAGCCCCTTCCTGCCCTCAAAAGGACGGGTGCCCTTCCAGCAGGCCCCACGGCATCGCTTTCTATTTTAAACCTCCGACACCGCTGCCTACCACAGGATGTGATGTGGCATTAGTGGCCAGCCCGTCACCGTGACATTATCTGTTCAGGCGGGTGACACTCCCATCCCCTGTCCCACCCCCTCAGCCCCACAAGCTCTTTTTCTCTCAGGATGTGACCTGGACCTTAATCCTCCTTGCTTCATTTAAGGCTTTGTATTTTTAGATGATGTATCCCTTAAAGTCAGAGTCAGATAACGTGGTTATGGGTTCTATGTGACTCCACTCGTAAACCAAGTTGCTCGCTTTAACCATGGGCTCAGGCGGTGTAATAGTTGATGTGAATCTATACGTTAATTATCTTTGAAGGTCTACCGACACTTCTTATTATGCGGGGCTCTTTGAAAGAAATGTTAGCTAAATAAAACCAACCTTCAAGCAACTTTGGATAGACTACTGGAAGCTCCATTGTCTGAACTGACCTTGAACCCACAGGACTCCTTCTATCAGCCCTGCCCTGTCTTCCACCTTCCTGTTCCGTCTACCACCATTGGGATGACCTAATATTGACCAGAAAATGGAAAAAAATCAATAGCATTTTTCAGCCAGTTCACATTAAGAAAGAATTGGCACAGTAAGACTCAAACAATATTTCTATCGTCCAACTCTGCCCTACTGTGTAATTTAAAGATCTTCCAGGGGTTTGAAAGATTAAATATTATTTTCACTGAGCAAAGGAAATAACTTACTTGACACCTGGCAATTAAGCCTTCGCAAACTCAAGGGTTGGCATGTTTTATTTAATTTATACCAAACAGAGACAAAGGGGCCGAAAAGAGTTGGAAGAATATATTTTGCAGTGCTAAGTACAATCATACGGAGGCCTGATCTTCTAAGTATCAAAAACATTCTCCAAACTGCCTTCCCTAGGGTGAGTGGAGAGCCTATACTCTACTGTGGATTTCAGAATAAGAGTAGATCATGTCACACAGAAAGCCTGAGAGTCGCTTCAAAGGAGCCACTGATGTTTTCAGAGTGTGCCTCTTACACCCTTGCTGCTGGCTGTCTAACAACGGCAACACCATTTGAGATGATCGCACCGAAGAAACACTGGTGAGACTTCCTTGGTCGTGTGTGCCCATGGGTGAGAAACCAAAGAGCAGGCAGTTCTTGGCACCTGTGACCTAATAGCGTGACCAACAGCTCTCAAATCATGAGAGTCAGCTCAAGGAAGACTGTAAACCACATCCACTCTCCTTCCTTTCTTCTGTATGTGAAGAAACATGGATAGAAGACAAAATGGTTTGAAAGTAGGCCCCTAATCTAGTGGCATGCTGCCTGTCCTTGTCCGTCATTCTGTCTGCTGCTCACCCGGCTGTGCAGCCCATGCTGCGGGCAGTTTGACGTGTGGCTGTGCCAGAGCCATGTGTGGCCCTGGTGAATCACTCCCGTCTCTCTGCATGCTCCTCTCAGCTTGACTTTTCCATTCCTCCCATCAGGAGCTAGTTTATTTCCCAACCCATCGAATCAGGAATGACCTTGGTTCTTGCTTTGCCTTTTAAAATGTCATGAAGCGATACTGCACAGCCTCTAAAAGTAGCCTCCAGAGACCCGGAGCTTCTGCTCTTGCTCTTGCCACTTGGAGACTGCCATGCCAAGACGCCTGGGCAAGCCATCTTGAAGATGAGAAGCTATATGGCAGAGAACCAAGATCCCCCAGCCAACAACTCCAGCCAAGGACTCGACAAGCACACAGGCCTAAGTGAGACCAGCCCAGTCCCCAGCCCCTGTGCCAACTGACCTCAAACACATGAGTGAGCTCAGCCCCTACATGGAGAGAGCACTCAGCTCTCAGAAATGAGGCTGGTACGCTGTGTGGACCCACAGGGTCCTGAGCATGAGAAAAGGGGGTGACTTGCAACTTTTAAGTCTGGGGTGACTTGCTGAGGAGTAAGAGGGAAGGAATCTACTCTTAAATGCTGGAGTCTATATAAAGAGATCACCAAAGAAAGGCGAAAGGAAGTGACACTAGAGAGTTCACAGATCTTAGTAAGGGACACGAACACAAGCAACAGTCCACAAAACAGTCATAGGCTTGACGCCATTTTAACGCAATATGTTATTCATTTTTTGAATGCTACTACACAACGTATTTTTTAGACGAGTAACCCTTGCTGGCCTAGAACTCACAGAGATCTACCTGCCCCTGCCTCACAAGTGCAGGGAATATGCCTTACACATATTCATTCTCCACGTCTCTCCTCCCCTAACTCCTCCAAAGTCCACTCTCCACCTTCTCACCCCCTCCCCGCTCTCTTCTTTCCCTAAAATAACCCAACTTGTGTTGCTCCTGAGTGTGGGGCCATCCACAGGAGTCTGTTAGACCTACCAGGAGCAACCCTCTAAAGAAAAGTGACTTCCCTTTTCCCAGAAGCCATCGATTGTCAACGGTGTCTGCTAGGGCAGGGACTTGTGAGTCCATCTCTCCTCCATGCTGGGATGTCCACAGCTCAGTTTTGTGCCGGCAACTGTGCATTCGTGGGTGCAGGCTTCCTGCCATGTCAAGAAGGTACTGTCTTATCCTGGTCCTTCCAAACTTCTGTCTCTTACACTCTTTCTGCCTTTCTTCCAAGATGTCCCTGATGTTCTGTGTGTGGCTGAGCACTCCATGTCCAGTCTGGCCAGTTGTGAGTTTCTTCACTAGGCCCCATCAACTGAAGGAGGAAGATTCTCCAATGAGCGCGATGCTCATCTGTGGGCACAGAATGTGAATTCAGAGGCCAGCTTCATGCTGTGTCCTCTTACCAAACGACAGCAGTAGGTCCTGTGAGCTCCCCAGCCACGGCTCTTGCTTGATGCCATTTTCTAAGGGACATGTGACAAGGAGCTAACTCAAGGTATTGCAGGTACAGTGGTAGTGATCCCCTCCCCATGGCATGTTTCTATTTGTATGACATGCCTAGAGATATGTAGAAGTTAGTTGATGACTTCCAGGGAGCTGTGGGAGAGTAGGGAGGCAGCTGCTGTGTGTTTCTCCTAAGAACAATGGAATATTCCGTAATCGGATGATGAGTGTGATGGCAAGCTCTCTAAATACCCAAAAACAACAAAACAAAACAAAACAAAACAAAACAAAACAAAACAAAGAACACCAAGCTGTACTTTTGAGTAAGTTCTGTAGCGTGTGAACTCTCTCAAACAGCTGTGAATTTCTCTAAGCTTACTTGGATTTGGTGGCGGCTGGAATGCAGGAGGCGGCCCGCAGCTTGCTAGCAGGGTGAGCGCTGGGAGCATCCCGCTGGAGAAACCCTGAAGGGGAGCAGGCTGGGAAGAAGGGAAGGCTGGGGGTATTCCGATCTGACATAGCGACATCATAAACACCTCAAGATGAAGTCCGGGTCTCTGCAGCATACAGGTTGCCATAACTACACCAACACGCTTGAGAATCATCTGGACACCTAATCATGTACTGTTCAGATCACAGATGGGTAAAGCCGGCCATGGAACGTGTGTTTAGAGGTGAAGAAGTGGAGAGCCTCAGTAGGTTCCCCAGTGTATGTGTATTTACACACGTGTTCATGTGTATGCAGGGTGTGTGTGTGTGTGTGTACGTGTCAATACCAGAAAACAACCTTAGCTATCACATGTATTTTCACTCTGTACACCCTAATACCCTTTCTTGGCCCCTCCCCTCCAGCTGACTTTCTCCTCGATAGTGCTCCTACTTTCATGTCATTTGACGGGCGGGGCTGTGACCCAACGAGTCTCATTAGGGTTGTTTACAGAGGCACAGACATCGGCATCTCACCATCAGCTACACCACTGAAGAAAATGCCTCTCCTTTTCCATCAGATACAGCTGTCTACCAATCCTCAGGGAGGAACAGAGCCCAAGAGCCTCCCCACTTCTCACGGCAGAGTGTGGTCAAGCCCAACCTTGGGTCACGTAGGTTTGTCCTTGGCTACAGGACAGAGAAATGAAGTGACACTCTCATGGCGGCAGAAGATGCTAGAAAATTGTGATCCAGGATGTCCCTCAGGTGTGGGTGCTGTGTACTACACTACAAACTGGAAAGGGAAATGCAGATGGCACAATAGCGCCAAGTCTGCAACGGGGTAACCAACCTCCTTCTGATGGGATTCGATGCCCACCCCACAGGAGGGAGATTTTGACGATTACAGCAGGAGGGAGGTCATGGGCCCTAGTGGAGGAGCTTCTATTGTTGTTTTGCTAAATGGGAACCATGTGTTTATCAAATTGCCTCTTAGATACGTGTGCCTCTTCCCATAGATTGCGGCTGCTCTCAGCTTGGTTCAGAGGAGCTTCTAGCTACAGTGGCCAGCAGTGACTGCTGAGACTCACAACTGGACAAGGCTTTAGAACGCAAGACTGTTGAGTGGGGTATCTATGACCCCTCTTCCAGGGCGTTTAGGGAGTACTGTGGAAGAAGGGACAAGAAGAATGACAGAGTAGGGGAAGAGAGGAATGCTGGGAGCCAGGTATGACATGATTATTACACTCTTTTTTTGTTTTTGTTTTTATTTTTTGAGACAGGGTTTCTCTGTGTATCTCTGGCTGTCCTGGAACTCACTGTGTAGACCAGGCTGGCCTCGCACTCACTGAGATCCACCTGCCTCTGCCTCCCTGAGTAATGGGATTAAAGGTGTGCACCACCACTGCCCAACCACTGTCGCGCTCTTGAACACAGACACACAGCACTTGTGATTTCACCTTGTTCATTGTGGTTTGGTTTGGTTTGGTTTGGTTGTTGGTTACCTGTGGCAGAGTCTCTTGCTTGCCTGGATGCTGCCAAGGAGGCCAGGCTGACTGCCTAGCAGTCCAGGTATCTGCCTGTCTTTGTTTCTCCAGTGCTAAGGTTCAAGAGCATGCCACCAAGCGCTCTAAAAACACTTAGATCCTGGAACTAGACTCGGATGCCCACACTTCCACCACAAACATCACCAACTGAGCCATCCCCCGGCCTGCAACACTTTCTTGAGAGACTTTTACTGAGACTGAAAGGAGAGAAATGGGGTAGGTTCTGTTCTGCCTCACGGCAAGCTTAGAGGAAGATTCCTCACCCGCATTCTTCCTCCAGAGAAAAGCAACTACACAGAGCATCAGCTAAGCATGTAAAACTTGCCTAGGAATCTGAGGAGACTCGGCGTGGGAGCCCCATCACTCAGCACACCGCATTTCTTCCAGAGATGCTCATTAGCTAAGTCTTTCCGAGTCACTCACCAGGTCAGCACTGTTGACTCGCTGTGTCCACATGCTCTCCTTGTACGGACCTGACAGCACTGTTGACTCTCTGTGTCCACATGCTCTCCTTGTACGGACCTGACAGCATCTCTGCCCTCTCTTCTTCAAAGCAACCGAACACATCCTGGTCCTCCCCAGGCACTAGTGGAGCCTCTGAGAGGCTCTTCCAGACACTCACAATACATACCTCCACACGGCGTGTTTTTAAGGGAATACAGAAACCTTTCCTTATCCTGGTGTGTTCTGAAATGAGTTTCTGAAAGGAAGTGTGGAAAGAGAAGACCTAGGAGGGGAAAGTCCAGGGCACTGTCTGTCACAGGGACTGTCTGTCTGTCATAGGCTGTCTGTCACAGGGTCTGTCTGTCTGTCACAGGGACTGTCAGTCCGAGACCTGTCACAGGGGCTGCCTGTCTGTCATGCTGTCTGTCAGAGAGCACTGTCTGTCATGAGAGCTGTCACAGAGTGCCATCAGGCTGGTCCTCGAGGAAGCATACGATTGGGAGGTATGTCTCTGGTTGCCGGCCATGAATGAGAGGCACAGAGAGCGGATCTGGGCTTTGGTTTAGACCTTGTTGGTTTTGTTTATTTCACTCGTCCCACTTTTCTCTTTCTCACTGCGATCCTCTCAGTTCCAGGAAGAGCTACGAGCCACAGTGAGGGGCTTCTCACCTTCGAAACGGAACCTAGAACCCATCACAGATTAAAGATCAAAAAGGTGTCTTTCCATTTCTCCTTAGCATGTGACCATTCTTGCTTTTCAATAATTCTTTCTTCTTTCAACAGCAGGTAATACTGCATAAACTCTTGAGAAAATCAGTAACCAGAGAGATTCTGGTTCATTCTATAAAGTTATATAAAAAAGAACTCAGGCATAAATTCCACACCAGAAACAGCTTCCTATAGAATAGGGGGAAATAATTTCTGTTATGGCAATTATCCTTCTCAAAAAAGAACAAAAACTGCTGAGGCAAGAATTAACAAAAACAACCAAATTCTCCATGTTTGACCCAGAGGAATAAAAATTATTCCATTATGAATCCAGTGTATCTCAGGGGAAGTTTAGTAATGTTTTGATATTTTACCAAACTACTCTGTGATGCAAATGAAAATAGTAATTTTAGCTTGCGATAAAAATAATATTTCAACAATGGAAAAAATTGCTAGTAATTAATTATACTAATTAGAACTATGAAAGTATGACACTTTGAAAAACATTTTGAGTTTGGCACTAAAAATTCACTGTAAATGTTCACATTTTACCCAGGCCTGGCTGGTGCAGGTACCATCCTAGCGTCTTAGGAAACTGAGGCAGGAGGATCACAAGTTGGAGATCTTCCTTTGCTACAGTGTGGGTTCAAGACCAGCCTGGACAACTCAAAATACAGAAATTAAAGGAAAGTTCTGTTATAGTTGGAATAACTAGTTGCCTTCACAACCCAGGCTCCACATATAGACTCCAGTGCTTCAGTGCTGAGAAACCTCCTTCTTCCTGAGAAGGCAGTACAAGCAGCCACAAGAGTCATGGGGGTGGATGAGTATTCGCAAAGCTCTGGTTCTAAGAACGTTTTTTGTGATTGTAGTTTATGTGTATGGTGTGTTGTTGCAAGTACGTCTGTGTGCCATGTGCATGCAGTGCCCTGAAGGCCAGAAGAGGGCATCAGCTCTCTTAGAACTGGGGTTACAGATGGTTCTGAGCTGCCATGTGGGTGCTGGGAACCAAACCCAGGTTTCCTGGAAGAGCAGCCAGTGCTCTTATGTGTTGTATCTCTCCAGTCCCAAATTCTAAGAAACTTTCCGTTGTTCACAAAAAAAAACCCTTTAATACATAATCAGAAACTCAAATATCTTTAGAAGATCCTACCCAGTATTGAGACCTCTTATTGGATATTACCCTTGCAGCAAGGCAACCTGGGAATTCTAACCACTGTAGGCATCCTAACAGTTCTGAGAATTTTCAGCTGCTCTGCTCCCTATCCCATCATAAAACCACCAAAAATGTTGGTAGAAGTATATATTATGAGACAGGGGACCCCTGTGCAGCCATGGCTGGTCTGGAACACACATTTCGACCAGGATGGCCTGGAATTCAGAGATATGCCTGCTTCTACCTCCCCAGTGCTGGTATTAAAGATGTGCACCACCACATCTGGCAAACAAAAAACCCATTTCTTTTAAAACTATCTTGCATCTTCTTTTAAAGTAACTGAAAATTCCCCCTGAGAGACTGTGCTCTGTGGGTTAAACTTAGCACAGCTCTCCATAAACACACATTTTCTGAACATCAGGTTCTACTTAGGTCTGTGGTACAGGCCCCGAACATCATGGGAGAACAGTGGGCAAAACTCCTCCTCGTGAAGTTGGAAAACATGGCAAAGGGGTTAGTTCACTTAAACGTCATTGTGTTGAAGTGTGTGCCCTCCTGGGATGCCTTTTGAGAGAAAGACAAGAGAGCTCTGAGGGTCGACAGTGGAGACACACAGGGTACAAAGGCTAATTGTCTTACACTAAAATTCTGCCTAAAGCCGGAATTGCCCCAACTGCAGCCGCCAGGCGCCAGCATGATTCACCTGGGAGGGCCAGGTCTCCGCGTCCAGTTTTCCTTCTCCTAAAGGATGAGCTGCTGCTCCCACTGCCCGTCCATCTTTTCTCTCTTTCACCTCACCCTGCACTGACTCCCTCCTTCCAAGGTCATGTCCACGGAGGCCGAGAGAGGAAACAAACTACGGCCCAGCACACCCAAGGACGGAGAGGTGGAAGCGGCATGGTCCACATGGATCCAGGGGTAGGGTTGGCTTTTAGGAACATCTGGAGTGAACAGAGGAGTCAGGATCTTTGTGGGGTTTCCTGCCTCACATCCTGACCTCCAGTCCTCAGCTTGCAGTTGAGTGGAGCAGAGGGGACGCCTCATAGGCATGTTGATCTCCAGCTCACACATCAAGGGCCACCACTTCATCTTGCACCTGGACTGGGCAAGGTAGCTCCCCCTAGGGTCATTATCTGCTGTAAAACTACATAAAGCAACATATTTAATCTGTACAAATTCAATAATGTGTTCTATTTCTAGAGAATGTGAAAATGAAAATATAGTTCCCATTGCAGCTTTACTCTTTGTAATGGCAATTTAAACCAAAACGGGGAAAAAAAATAAAAAGCTCCCAGCTGAAGTGGGATGGATTAGGACCCTGTAAATAAATTTAACAGGTATTTCATGGATTTATAAGTTTATTTACAGACCTTCATCTTGCTAACGGAAAGACCAGTGTACCCCAGCGTGGGCCTCACTTGGCTCTGCATACCTGGCAATGGCGCTGCAATGCTGCGCAGTTCGACAGTGGAGTGTGAGGTGACATGAGGAAAGATACCCGAGAGGGTGAATTTGGGGTACAGAGTGAGAACAAAATTAAACTCACCAAATGAGAAGCTACTAAAAGCCCCAAATGGGGGCTGCAGAGAACTCAGGAAAGTGTCTTTTTCTGTGGCTGTTCTCGCGAACACCACAGCGCATGGGAAAAGGATCGTAGCCCTAAGGAGCCCCGGCCTCTCCTTCCCCTTCGGTGGAGCTCTTCCAGGGAGCATCTGTGTCCACCATGTCTTTCACTATTCCAGCTCCGCAGGACCAAGAGAGTCACTATGGTGCTGGCCTGGAGAGATGGGCTGTTTCCTACCCTCAGTTAGGAATGAGAAAATTACAGAAAAGACCCATGATTCACATGCTCCTCTTCCAACCTCCCACCCCACCCACAAATGAAATGCAGACGCATCTGCCGAGAGGACTCACAAGTCCTTCCCCTCACCCCTGCTCTCACGCTGACCCTCTATCAAGCCTGTTTTCTTTCCTCCACCCAACAGGGTGACCGCCTCTTCCTTCCAACCTTTCCCACATCATCACCTCTCCTCAGGGATGAGTTGTTTTACACGGATCTCTGAGCCTCCAAAACTCCAGTTTTAAAGAGATTCACCTAAGGAGAGATAAAAGGGTGGGGGAGAAAATGAAAGCAAGAGAAAGAAAATGAAAGGAGATTGATAAATGGTGTTGGTGGATAACTAATAGGCAGACACCTACTACAAAGACATACATACATATAAGCGTTGCACATACAAATACGCAGACATGGACCTCGGTATACAGACGCACACTCACTTTTAAGTGTACATATGCATGGATGTACAAATCTAGATTTCTTCAGACTTAGAGGAGTGTGGAGTCCATGGACAAACACTCTGAATCGGTCCCCTGAGTAATTACAGGACAGCTGGTTCAATACTCACCAGACAGCCTATCCAAGATACACACAGAGAGACTGGGAAACTGTCCTTGGAGTCCTCACACACAATTAGTGAGCAGACAAACAAAACAGAGCGTGTTTCTCACATCTGTGCAAAGAGAAGGGAAAATTAATCTTGCCGTGATCTAAGATTATAGAGTATTTCTTTCCTAGCTAATTGCCAGTATAATAAATGTCCCTGCTTATGCGGCTTTTGTATCCTTATCCATTTCCGTTCACACCAGTGTTTCTAACACTTTTGCCTTTGTGAGGACGAATGAGAGAAAGGAAGGTTTGTCTTGACTCCTTGAGACTGGAGTAATGGGGAGACAAGCACTCTGATTATAGACCCGTGTCTCCCAAACTTATCCTCGACTTAAAAGAGGAATTCTGAGATTTACAGAGTCTACCGCCATCCTGCCGGGTGGCCCTGTGAGACACCTGGGTATCTCGGGGTTGGCATTCAGCTTAAAACGTGAGCCAGTCTACTTTAAAAAAAAAAAGGAGCTTACACCTTAGGCTGCCAACAGGGCTCAGCGGCTGAGAGCTTAACCAGCCTGCAGGAGGCTCTGGCTTTGGTTGCTATCGCCAAACAGGCAGGCATAGGGGAATGCAGACAAGTCTGCTGAGGGCGGGTGAGGGACTATGACACCTTCCTGTGGCACCATAGTAGGGATGTTTCCCAGAAAACCTGTCCACTCTCACCTGCTTGCAAGCACTTGAAAGTTCAGGTGATCTTCCGTTGTTCCTGCCACACACAGGACAGGGCCGTGGTATTGTAGGGCAGCTCCTCTCTACGAGGGTAGATGCAGGGATCTATTTGTCCCACTGTACCAGGGCCAGGTAGCCAGCCACCCCCGAGAGGTGTCGCGGGAACAGACCCGCTCAGACATGGATCTGAGACACTTTGTCACTGCGGTGCATCAGGTAATTGTGGCAGCTTTTTATGTCAACCCCAGTCTGCTTCAGCATATCGCTCAATCAGAGAAATAAAGAGAGAAAGAAAAAGGGTGGCTGGGAAGAGAGACAAGCCCGACTAAGGGCAGTGATCCCACTCCTGTGTTCAGAATCGTTCCCAAGCATCTCCCAAAGCTGGAATGTGAGCAGAGGCCCTCCTGCACCCTGCTGTCCAAGGACCGCACTTCTCTGCAGGAGCTCTTTTTCTAGCTTAAAATGAATGCCAGGGCTAAGGCTGGCTCGCTTGGGAAACTGTTTGCCTTGTAAGCAAGAGGGCCTGAGCTTGATTCCCAAGAAGCAAACTGTAAACCCTGCAGGTAACGACAGCACAGGGAAGGAAGCAGGAAGACGGGCAGATCGCCTGGGACCCACTGGCCAGCCAGCCCAGCCAATTTGGTATCTTTAAATTTCAGGCCGGTGAAATCACAAAACACAAGATGGATGGCTTCTGAGAAGCAGCACTCGAGGCTGTCCTTTGGCCGCCACACGCATGCGCAGACACCCAGGGTAGTGACTCCCTTTGACCGCCACATGCACGTGAACACACACGGGGTCATAACTCCCTTTGCCGCCACACACATATGTGAACACTCACAGGGCAGTAACTCCCCGAGAAGACGCACCATTTGAAGTGAGTTTTCCTAGCAGGCTCCTCTCAGTTTCCCTGCACTTTCCAAAGCTCGATGGAAGCTTTGGGTTTGACCGCTGGGTCATGCGGAATCTAGAACAATCACAGCCTTGGCTCTTCTAGAGGCCGCAGCCGAAGGTCTTTCTCCTGCCAGCAAGACGTTTGCATTCTCCCTCTCTCTCCTCACTTAGGAAGAAAAATGGATCTCAAGCTTGTGCATCCGTCACCCTGGTGACTCTTACTTTACAAAATCTTAGTTCCCAAGGAGATTTTATGATGAATCGAGTCTTAATTTACCTGTATTCCTTTCCAACCCTCTAAGCTTCTAACACCTACAACGGTTAGACAGGCCATTGCATTTGTCCATTTATTTTCTTGATAGGTAAAGGGTACGCTCCTTTCTCTGAGCCTCATATTCTTAATTTACTCTTTCCTCAAAAGAAGTTTACGAGAGTGTTGGGTTCACTGCCTCAGCACAGACAGTGTCCGTACACGATTGTCCCTTCCTAGAACTTCGGGGGCGTGACTGTTAACATCCACCAACTGTATTTCTCAACCTTCAACACTGCGTTTCAGCCTCTGTCTATTCCTTGCCTACACCGTGAAGTATCTGTCTTGTAATTTTTAGGTTTTCCGACTCTGATAGTAATTTAGTTAATTACGGCTAATTACAACGTTCAACTTAAAATATTTCCAGGTTATTTTGTGGATTTTAAGGCCTTCCTAAATAATAATTAATACAATAAGGATGCTAGCAAGATTGTTTAAAAATATACACCAGAGTCACTGTGAGCCCGGACACCATCTGGATGGTGCTTGTGAATTTTAGCCCTCAAAACTGTATACACAGAGATGTCACTTGCCTCCTTTCTACAGCCGCACCGGATTTTAATTAAAAATCCTCAAGTTTCTGCCAAAACTGAGCCCTGTCGGGGTAGCCCTACTGATCTCTCCTAAAGCTGAGTCTGATTTCCAGGATCGTATGGTACCGAAGCCTGAGACATGACTCCAGCTGTCCTATGACATTTCTGTTCTTTGACCTCTAGTAGAGGTCACTCTTCAGTTGCCCCGCCCCTTCCTAATCACAGCACTGTATGTGTCTGAGAGCCTGGTCTTTCACCTGTCCATCTCCCCATCTGACGTTAGCTGCGCTTGGCATTCTTTCCGCCTCTCTTAGAGCAGGGCCGTCGGGAACCCAGGGATGGCTGTAAACTGCCCTGTTCCTGAGCTGCTCCCTTGTGTGCAGTCAGGCACAAAGACCTAGGTCACGCGGAGGCCATCACAGGGCCATCAACCTGGACCCAGACACAGATTTCAGTCAGGTTGGAACTCAGAACCCAAAAGAGGTGCACGAGCCTCCCTTTCTCAGGACCACATGGCCTCACTCAGCCCCCTGCATCCTCCCCATACCCCAGCCAAGGGGATCCTTGCTGAGTGCAGTCTGGATGCTCACGACTCAGTGGTGGCCCCTGTGTGAGTTTGTGACAGGTGAGTGGAAAGACAGACCCTGTCAGGAGCATTTTTAAAACAAGCGTTCTCCAAAGCTACTCCATCAGCTCTGCATGAAGTGTTCTTTTGCCCTCCACACACCAAGAGCTGTGATCTAGTAGGCTAGCCATGCGGCTGGCCCAGACTACGACGTGAAAGAGAGCCGTCTAGGAGAAGTCAAGAACTTTTAAACACCACCAACAAAAGAACGAGCCCTCTCTTTAGCCATTTTCTAAGGTTAATACATATTGAATAAAGGCATTTGGGATACCATGAGCTAAATAAAGTAGTTTTTAATTTGTGTACCAGCTTTCAGACTCTCTTGCTTTTTAAAATGTGACTACTGGAAATGTTTTAATTATATACATGGCTTACATCATATTTATATTAGAAGCACTGTTCTAACCGAATAAGTAATGAGGACCAAAAATAAAATATGTCTGTGCTTTAAAATCATTATCCCACATACCTGTCCACGTCCTGCCCAAACGTGCTGCGTGACAAACATGCTAGGATCCGGCAGTCATGCATTGTGTGCTGTGTGACAAACATGCTAGGATTCGGCAGTCATGCATTGTGTGCTGTGTGACAAACACGGTAGGATTCAGCAGTCATGCATTGTGTGCTGTGTGACAAACACACTAGGATCCGGCGGTCATGCATTGTGTGCTGTGTGACAAACACGGTAGGATTCAGCGGTCATGCATTGTGTGCTGTGTGACAAACACCCTGGGATCCGGCGGTCATGCATTGTGTGCTGTGTGACAAACACCCCGGGATCCAGTGGTCATGCATTGTGTGCTGTGTGACAAACATGCTAGGATTCGGCAGTCATGCATTGTATGCTGTGTGACAAACACACTAGGATCCAGCGGTCATGCATTGTGTGCTGTGTGACAAACACACTAGGATCCAGCGGTCATGCATTGTGTGCTGTGTGACAAACACCCCGGGATCCGGCGGTCATGCATTGTGTGCTGTGTGACAAACACCCCGGGATCCGGCGGTCATGCATTGTGTGCTGTGTGACAAACACACTAGG
>JABTXL010003013.1:421458-439168 GCA_025134845.1 Neodon shergylaensis
CTCTCTCTCTCTCTCTCTCTCTCTCTCTCTCTCTCTCTCTCTCTCTCCTCTCCTCTCCTCTCCTCTCCTTCTTCCTCAAATACGTCTTGCTAGCCATGGGTGTGCAGGCACACAAGTGTGGGACCTCAGGAGTCCATTTTCCTAAGACCTTTCCATCTCACATCTTGGGCCCTACCTAGGAGTGTCTGGATGGGTCAGTGTCTCCCAGGCGGAGAAAACAGGTCATTGTCCAGGTGGATCCACTTTTCTAATAACAGGAGGATTGCACCAACCTGAAACACAGATCAGCCCCTCCCAGAAGCAGCCTTCCAGGTATTAACGAGCCCCACCCACTACAAACTGATCATGGGCCAGTGCCTTCCTCCTCTGTGGACACACAAACCTCACATTCCTTTTCCTTTTGGCAACCCTCAGGTCAGCTGACCCTGCCTCATCCTGTCCTCAGAGCAGAGATCCCGTGGAAACAAATGAGGACCCCGCTGAAGTGATAACTTCTCTTTATCATTAGAAAGTGGCCAGAGGAGAGAAAGGATGTGTGTGTTTGTTTGGTTTCATGGGTTTTAGAAGACCCTCCTTGGAGCTGCTGGCAGGCAGATGTGAAATCTTGTTGCTAATCCTAAATCCAAGTGCATGATTCAAACAGGTTAATCTAATGTTTATTTCTTTGCTTATTATTTGACCCAAAAAGGAAGACAGAGGAAGACAGAATGTGGCAACTTTTAGTTTTCTGTTTGTTTCTTTCTGAAGAAGAAACATGCAGGTAACACCTGTAAACTGCTGGTAGCATGAAGTTAAGGGCGTGGGACCTGCACTGACGCTGGAGGTGGAAAGGGGAGCGTAAAGACTGCTCTTGAGCTGAGGGTTGCCATACGTGTGGACCAGGAGCGACAGACCTTCAGGGCCTCCTGTTTGTCACACCGCGTTTGTGTGACAGGAAGTAATGTTCTCACCTGGACAGACACATGACCTGTTCATAAGCCTGCAGGCTGGGTTCCCACCATGCTTCCTGACTGCCCACGTCCTGAGCATGATTGGGAGTTAGACTATAATATCAGAAAAGACCCTTTGCGGTGTCAGATAGATGCTGAGGGGAGTTTACTCACGAAATTCAAATTCAGTTCAAAAACTTCAGCAAGAAATGAACAGGGGCCACCGGAGGGGCAGCCTGCTTTCTAAAAGCTGAAAAGGCTGCGCGGAGGAAGCGTTTAATTCATTAAAGACCTGATTTTACAGAACAAATATTTCTAAGAGACCGACAGGCTCTCCCTTCTTCCGCCAGAACTTAAAGGAGGTTGAAACTCAAGGGAAAGGCTGGTGTTAGGAGAAGATAAGGTTACTTATTTGTCCTTTGTCTATATTTTCTCTATTGCTTCTTTCTTCGTGTGGAGTAGAGGAAATTCTTTAAAAATGGATGACGTTTTTCCATTAGCATCAGAAACATGAGTGGGCACAGAGTAGCGAAAGGAGGGAGGGAGAAGACGGTCAATTTTCTCTAGTTAGAAAAAAAATCACCATCAAGCAAAGCAATGTACAGATCTCAGCCGCTAGCTCACAGTGTGTGCCTGCATGCAGGATGTATGTACAACCTAAGCCACTTAGTATTTTGAATCTAGATTTTGTTTCAACCTTTTATTGAGGGAGGATAGTTTTTTTTTTTTTAAGTCAGAGTAATTTGAGACTTGGCAAAGTACCTTTGGATCTTTTTTTTTCTTGGTGTGGAAGCAAATACTATCATTTTAATGTTAAAGAGTTTCAAGAACCTCATTTGTGAGCCCCTTCCTTTCCTCTCACGGGTCTCCCCCACTTCAGCTCTCAGAACTAGGGCTCCAACACCTTTGGGGGAGGGGGGTCTACCACGAAGTGCTCCAAGTTCAAAGGTTGTCTGTTCATGCCATACAAACAGGTCTAACAGTTACAAATTCTTAACCACTTAAAGGAAGTTCTGGAAATTCCCGGTTTTCTTTTTAAGGTGGGAGGAAGCCAATTTTTTTTTAACAAGTATGAAGTATAAAGGAACCGAGGGAGGGAGACAAGGGCTTCTGATGAGAGGGGACCCCACCCAAGACAGCTGAAAGTCTTAACTGCTGGCCTGCAGCAGTACTGCAGGGGAGGGGATGGGTGAGGAGTTCATGCCTCGCCCCTCCTAGAAGTCTGTAGAGAGTGGGGGGGGGGGGGACTGACAGCTCAGGCCTGACAATGGTCAGGCTCCCAATCATCTTAAATGTCTGAATCACAGGAGCCTCCAAGAGGCACACATGAAACCTACCAGCAGGCCTTTCTAGAAGGCAAAGTTCTTTTGAGTGGCTCCCGCATTCATTTTGCAGGATCTAGGACCTGGGGGAACCGGTATCCACACCCACGTCGCTGGACACTTTCCTATGTGATAAGACCCAGGAACTCACAGCTTTCTCCCAAGCCCAGCAGAACTGAGAAGCTGGAGCAGCTGGGAGAGGGTGAACCTATAGCTGGGCATACAGTAGGTTATCAAAGGAAGGGTGGGTCAGGACTCAGTGCACGCTCCCATTCCTCTAAAATCCCAAAGGGGGTCTTCATCCTTGACCATACACTCTTTCTTGAACCCACTCCAGATATGATGTCCCCAACCCTTTCCAAACAGCGAGGCCAGAAATCGCTTTTGCTCTCCTGGATGCTAGCTGATGGTCCCCTCCCCAGGAGAGGCCAGGCCAGGCAGGAATGCTGGCTTGCAAGAGTGCGAGCTTGCCGGCGAGCTTGGGACTCTTGGGATTCTCAGGCCACCGGTTCTCCCTCTTTGTCCGCTCTTGGCGACCTGGGCTCCTGGACCTACAACTCAGGCGGCAGCAGGCCGGGTCACGAGGCGGAAAGCTTCAGATCGGCCCACGCGGGGCTGGGGCTGGGGTGGGGCTCGGTGGCCAGGGCTCCCCTGTGTTCCCCGCCCCCGCCGGCCAGCTCGCCCTTGCTCCGCCGGCGCGCGTTCCTCGGGCGCCACCTCTTTGCGACTAGCTCATTTCTCAGCAGGTTGGCCCCAGAGCGTGTGAACCTTTTCGGGCTGGGCTCGCAGCTCCTCTCCAACCTGCACCGCCCCAGCTGGGCCGCTCCGCCCCGCCGCCGGAACCCGCCCTCACGGCCACCTGGCCCTCGCATCCACGACACGCGCGCCTGCAACTTGTTCAAGGGCGTTGTGGAATCAACTTTCCGGAAGCAACCAGCCCACCGGAGGAGGTAGACCGACAGCTATGTATATATACGCGCTCTCCCGCAAGTGGCTGTGCACCCAGAGGCCCGGGTCGCAGGGCAGTTGACTCCCGCGGGACACTCGCGTTTGAGGAAGGGGTTTACCCTGCCCCAGGAACCCCAGACTACTGCCGCCAAGACTAATTAGGCATTGCTATGGGAGCCACGGCAACGCGCCACGCATCCCCGACGCCTGTGTAAAACGCTCGGGTTTTCGCTCTTCTTTCAGAGGAAGCTCTCTGGTTGCTTTTTCCCCTCTCGGGTCCCTTTTTGCCTGTGTGGTTTGGGAGAGGCACAGTTGGAGGCGCTGATTCCTACAGAAGTAAGTATTCAGGGGCTTACAAGAAACTTTTTTCGCTTTCTTTTTCTTGTTTTCTTTTTCCTTGTAACTTGTGAGATGCTCTCGACATTGGAGTGTCTGTTGGGAAGTCACGGGCATCCAGAAGAGGGAGCGGGGCAGTGCGAGGAAGAGATGGAGAGCCGGACTGACCCTCAGGTTCCCCTCTTGCAGGTCCCAGAGCCAGCGAGCGGCACGATGCTGCGGAGGCTGGTTCAGCAGTGGAGCGTCCTGGTATTCCTGCTCAGCTACTCCGTGCCCTCCTGCGGGCGCTCGGTGGAGGGACTCAGCCGCCGGCTGTAAGTACCCAGTCTTCCTGGGGCGCAGGGTAGGGCAGGGGAAGGCCAGTACCAGAGGTGGCCAGGCTGGAGCCATGCCGATGCCCAGGGCTCGGAGCCATCCCTGATGCTCCCAGCCTGAGTTAGACACCCCGGGTACCTGCTACCAAGGGGCTGTGCCCAGGAGAGCCATCTGAAGAACTGGTGAGACACTTAAACAGGCAAGAGACAGCTTGATGTATCTTTCCGTAAAAGGGAGCCTCTCCCTGAATCTCTGCCCGCAAGCTCTCTGCCTGCAGGGGTTCCTTTACCAGCCCAAGGTTCAGAAACTCAGCAGAAAGTCGAGGGATTCCAGAGCCGCTTGTGTGCTTGTGTGAGCGCGCGTGGGTTCGTCTAAATGTGGGTGGCAGTTTGTGTGTGTGGACAGCAAAAACCTTGAGTCTAGTTTTATTATGAATGACATAATTTTAAGCATATAAAACTGGACTGTGTTACATAACGAATCATATTATATAATTTAGTAGTAGCAACTTTTCAGTGGCAAACTGCCAACTTTAGTATCGATATCATTCAGGAAGGCTGGCGTACTTGCCTCCAAAATGGACTTTAGGCGTGGAAACTTTCTTTTTCCTGGAATTATTGCTAGCGGTTCTTTAATCCAGAGTCGAAATATTTGCATTGTGGACTGAAAGCTTGTGTTTGGACATTCTCAGTTGATTTTTTTTAAAGAAAAGTGATTTTTTTTCTTACTTTGAGATAAGCATACATCTAATTACACCAGCAAAATATCGCTGCAGTGTTTGGCAAGTTGTCAGCGCGCTTGAGTCTGATTGTCTTCGCAGTATATTGGGCATAGCAGTTCATCGACTTATATATAACACCGTCTTTGGGTTGCTCTCTCAGCAGCAGACTCCGTGTTCGGGATGGGAAAACCATAAAGTTGAAGAACTGAACAGAGGTTGGTTCTGGAGAAGGCATTAAGGAGAATTTTCTCTCCTCACAATAGAAACAGTAATATCTACCTAGTATTTACAGGAGGTTCCTGGTGCTTCATGTAAATTCCCGAGGGTGTACAAAAAGGCAACTGTTCTGTGCCTGCTTTGGCTCTATTCTTATTAGTTCGGCAGAAAATCTTTAAATGAAATTACTTTAGACATGTCTGGATCTTGGCACCAAAATGAAAATCTATTATGAATCTCCTAAGGCGAGTTGTGTAGAACATTGTACTGGAGATAGAGCAGTATTGTGTCCCAAGAGTGAGTGTTCTGCTGCCTGTTTCTGAAAATTGTCTTCAAACTTTTTGCTCATTTTGAGACTTGTGTGAAATTCAATTACCTAACATCCAAATATAAATATAGATGAACTGGATTTTTTTTAAAGGCACACTTACATATTGTATTTATTGGCTAAGAATTTCTGTCTTGGAGCAGAGCCAACTTTTTCTTTAAAGTTGCTTAATACCTATTTTCTCTTTAGAGAAAGAGTAAATGAGCCATGTTTGAGTCTACAATGACAGCATAAAAATAGACCAGGCTGTCCTGAGAGCTATTTTTAACTCTTTCTTTGTTGCACCTTACAAAACTACCCGATTGTCAGCCAGGGACTCTGCTCCGGTTCTGTTGGTAGGTGAAATATAATATTGTAGTTAAATGCTCACACTTAGCTACAGTTATTAAAAACTACGAGACGCTCACACACCTGATGGCTAATATAGTTCATCACATCACAGCTGAGGTTTGTCAAGGGAGTTGAAATCATTGGCAAATGATTTTTTTATTAAATCATCACAGTTAAACAGATTTTTCCAAAAAACCTATTTATTATAAATTATTTATTATTATTATTATTATTATTATTATTATTATTATTATTACTGCCAAGCAACAGTGTACTCTGTGTGCTGGACAAAACATTTCTCTGCTATTCCCAAGATCGGGCTAGCTCCTTGAAAGAAATCTTAACTTACCATCGAGCCATATTAATATCCAGTTTCAGGGACACTGTTTAAGAAGTATTGATTTCTTAAAGCTGGAAATTGGTACCTTTTAGAGATAGGAGACTATTATCATAGTGTGCCTCTTAAGCTGTAAAGGGATATTAATAATTATTAGCTCGTGACCAAGTTAGCAACTACTAAGTTGGGGTGCACGGATGCAGTGATGAGGATGAACACAGTGGCGAGAGGGTCCTCCGTGTCTGGCATAGCACCGAAGCCCTGGGCTGTCTTGCTTAGGATAGATTGGGTCTAGTCTGACTGAGTCAGAGGGTTGGAAGGGAGCGCTGTGAGTCACACCAGCTCTGACACCCTAACTCTGTGTCCTCAGACTCCTAGTGCGCCCCCAACCCTCACATCAGCACCCTCAAGCTGCTGCGGGCAGAAAATTTTCCATGACTGCTGCTCCCATTCCTTGATAGCTCCTCAGCGCTCCATTGCCCTCCTTGGAAACTCCCTTGAGGGTTTTTTTTTTCTTTCTATCAGAACTGCTATTTTGACTAAAGCCCAAGTTATCTCTGTTAAACATTTTGCCCAAATTTTTATCTTTTTTAAACAATCATCAAAGAAGATAAAGTATAATGTACTCACTTTTCTCAGGTCTGTAATAAGACCCTTGCGAGCTACCATGCTATGAGATGTTTACAGAATTCGTGAGCAACAAACAAAGATTGATGTCGTATTCGCAGCTGAGGTGTTTCAGAGTCATCTACATTGAAAACCCCTTCATTTATTTCATACCACCAAGATCTATGCTGCTAGTTCATGTCAATCATCTGCGTCATCTTTTATCTTATTTTGGAAATAGATCATTTCCTGGACCTTATTTTCCCTGTCCTTCTACTCCTCTAAAGCAGTTTCTCAGACAGATATGTGTAGCCACAGTACTTCAATGGCAGTTGTATTTAAGATTTTAAGTAGTTTATATAACTGTGCGTAAGATTAGCATCTAAGAAAATGTGTGTTCTCTAGGCTGGGTGAGTGGCTCAGATAATAGAGTGCTTGCCTCATATGGAAGAATCCCCGTGTTCATCCCCAGCATCATGTAAAATAGGCATGGTGGTACCTTCTAATCCCAGCACCAGAGAGGTAAGGGCAGGAAGATCAGAAGTTCAGAGTCATTCCCAGGGATACAGCAAAAAAATGCACACCAGAAAAATTTTAAATGTGTTTTCTATCATGCTAACAATATCTTCTCAAAAGAAGATAAAAAACCTTGCACCTCATGGGAAAGATACCAAACACCTTACTACATGAATTTTATAAAACCCAAGAATGGACTATTGTTGCATTTCCCCTGCGAACCACCCTGGGAAAGCACAGCTCTTGAGCTGTTAAGGTGCCATGACTCATGACTGCCAGGCTGGCCAAGGTGACAGACACCCATGCCAGTCACAGAGGAAGGGGCAATGGTGACTTGATTCAAACAGAAAGGCTTGGCTCCAAGTTCAGATAGAATTGAATTGTGCAATCAATAAGCTTGGACATTAAAAGTAAAACAGCCAGGAATTGGGAAAGAAATAAAAGTCTCTAGAATGATTCATTACCAGCAAATGTTTCTTTTTAATGTAACATTTTGTTAGAAGATACTCACCAACCTGCAGGAGTTTGAGAACCACCATTAGAGTCATCCTGTCTTTTAAAAATGTTATTAGAGGATATAAAATATAAATAAATCTGTAGCCTGTTAAAAGTTTCCAGATTACTAACTGTTACCAGAGTAAGAGAATTTTAATCTGTTCACATGTGGCACCTTCAGAAAGGAAGAGAGTCTCCTTCATGCCTCATTTAAACCAGGCTCCTGTTAAATTCCTTTCCATGAAGTCATGTCTTTTTTTTTTTTAAATAACCTATATTGCTTAAAGTCAGTCCCCATACCAAAATACTACCAGGAAGCTGGCATTCTGATCCCACCCTACCCCCAACAAGAAACTGAGCTCTGAGAATCCTCTCTGTTTCGGTGATGGAAATGACTTTCGGTGGAGTTGGTCTTCAAGAATGATGATCCTTTTCCATGCCGTCAGCCCACTGTCATGGGCTTGCTATGCTGTGCCCCACACTTCTTGTTTCCTCTCTGTGGTGCTTGCTTCTGCTTCGCTTGGACTTGAGAAAGTGTTGGGGGGCTTAAGAAGATAGTCGTGACTTTCAAGAACCAGAGCCCTGCTTTATGAAAAGAACATCTCCTCTCCACACCTCATCTCTCCCATCTTTAAAATGGGCCTAATGAAGCTGGTTACTATTCCCCTGCTTCTCTGAGGAGTTGATGAAGTTCTATTAAAAAGACATGAAGGCCTCAAACACTCTTGTGGGAGCAAAGGAAGGATGCTCATGGAGTGGGCCTGCGAAGTACACCCGGATACTTCTGAAGAGAAGCCTTTTCAGACAGCTGGTCCATGGGTGGAGGCTGGTGTTTGGTCTAAAGTTTAATTTAAAACGTTAGGTGATGGTGCGCACCTGTGAGCCCAGCACTCAAGAGGCTGAAGAGGGATTTAAGGCCAACCTAGGATCCATAGAGTCTTCCAGGGCAGCTTGACTACATAGTAAGACCCTACCTAAAAATTAATTAATTAATTAATTAAAAGGAAAGGAAAGAAAGATAAGACTGTGTAAATTGAAGTGACAAGAGCATTGTGTGTCATCCTAAGATATAAATGGCCTCAAACTCAAGGCAATCCCCCTGGCTCAGCCCTCCCCCAACACTGGAATTACAGTATTCCCCATCATACTGAGCCCCTGAGATTTAAAAAGAAAACAGTAACGCACCAAAGGAATAGAGGGGTCTCATTGGGGCAGAGGAGTCCAGAGATAGACCTCCTGCTGCTCTTCGAGGGGAAAACTTACCTATTTCTATTTCCCCCTTTCCCTCCTCCTGTACATACATACATGTTCCTGGTGACTGATCATACATGTTACACTCTTGCATCTGGGCCCCCTGGTTGCCTAGACAACCATTCATTTTCAATTCTCCCTCAGCCTTCTTGCCTCTTTCGTTCACACTTGCTGTGTTCAGCTGTTTATGCTATCAAGGTCGTGTGTGTGTGTTTGTGTGTGTGTGTGTTTGTGTGTGTGTGTAAGCTTGGAGGATGCTCACTTAGAGCAATTCATTTACATCTCCTGGGATGGGCTCTATCCCGGAAAAGCAGGCAGCTGGCCACCTGGGTTTGTTTCTCCAACAGAATTCTGGGGAGCGTGATCAGATGCTCGTGATTAGGGTCCATCTCCTATTTAGATCTTCTGCAGCAATACGTCAGAACAATTTTTTATTTTATTTTTTTATTATGTATTTCTGGTGCTGAAGACTGAACCCAGGACCTCACACACTCTGAGCAGGGGCTTTGTGACTGAGCCTCATCTCTGTCTAGTCTGCGTATGATTGCGGCAGGCATGGGAACTGAATTTGAGGACCTCTTTACTTTATACAGATGACCCCCATTTATACAGCATACTCCTGTTCCCACCATGGAGAGACTTGGGGGCTGGCTCCTAGGTCTCTACTTCCTATCTCCCTCCACTGATCCAGAAGTCAGTTACTCCCCCAATTTACCCCTGCAAGGACCCGCTAGCAGTGCCCTGCGGACTCTGCTCACCCTGCCTTCTCTCCTGACAGAAAACGCGCGGTATCAGAGCATCAGCTACTGCACGACAAGGGCAAGTCCATCCAAGACTTGCGCCGCCGTTTCTTCCTCCACCACTTGATTGCAGAGATTCACACAGCCGAAATCAGAGCTACCTCGGAGGTGTCCCCCAACTCCAAGCCTGCTCCCAACACCAAAAACCACCCCGTGCGGTTCGGGTCAGATGACGAGGGCAGATACCTAACTCAGGAAACCAACAAGGTGGAGACGTACAAAGAACAGCCGCTCAAAACACCGGGGAAGAAGAAGAAGAGCAAACCCGGGAAGCGCAAGGAGCAGGAGAAGAAGAAGAGAAGGACTCGGTCTGCCTGGCCAAGCATATCTGGGAACGGCCTGCTGGAGGACCCTCTGCCTCACACCTCCAAAACCTCGCTGGAACCCAGCTCAAGGTACCAGCCCCTGTGTTCAGCAGGACCCCTGCCTCCCTCTGCCATGGTCCAACATACCCAGAACTTTCTCCGATTCTGTATCTCGATCCGTGGCTGCATGATTTAAAACCAATATAGGCCACGCTCCCAGCCCTATTCATTATTACTCCACTAAACAATTTAATTTCCCTATTTCCCTCCCTCCAGCCCAACTTTCCTTCCTTCCAGTATTCCCCTTCCCTTACCTTCTTCCTTCCTTCCTCCTCCATCCTCTCCCCTCCCCTCCTCTCCTTCCCCTTCCCTTCTTCCTTCTGGTTTGTTTGTTTGCTTGCTTATCCTGAGGCAGGTTCTTCCTCATAGCCCAGACTGACTGAGAGCTCAAAGTCATCCTCCTTCCCTAACCTCTCAAATGCTGGCACGAGAAGCATTCCCCGCCAACAGATTTCTAGCAATTCCACTTCTTACCTGTGCTTCTGAACCTAGTGAGCCTCCTCATGGTTGACTGGGAAATTATACATCTTCCCCATGTCAACATCTTGGAAAACCTTCCTAATGGTTTTTTATTTTCTTTCCTTCTCTTCAAGGAAGAACTCAGAAGGCCTTGATAGTCTCCACCAACATGGCCAGGCAGGTTATCACATAAGCACGTCTGAGCCATTCACACAATATTTAATGAAATGTATTTCATTACATTTCTGACTTGTTTTGACATAAACAAATTAAGTTATTTTTTCAGAATTTATTTGATTTTTAATTACATCTAATTCTGGTTTCTACCAGCTCAAGGAGAAGGAATGGTTTCTGACATGTTTCAGTCTTAGACCTAAGTTTTCCTCATCCTTCTGTACCAGCAAGTTGGCATGACTTCCCCTAGTAACACAGTAAGAAGTAAGGAGATATCACATCTCGAAGCTGGCTTACCCTTCACACACAGATGCAGGAGTTCAAGGCACTCCGGGTTGTAAAGCAGGGTAACTCAGGGTTAGGTCTTAGGTCCAACATCAGCATCCACCACCTTGAGCGAATGAAGGCTCAGTCTAAGACACTCGTCTTCTGGGAAGAAGCTCCAAGTGTATGGAGTTAAGTGAGAGGTAGATGAGATTACACGGCTACAAGCACCTGCTATCACAAGGCACATTCACAAGCACACGCGCGCACACAAACACACACGCACACACACACAAACAGATGCGCACACACCAACACATGCACACACACAAACATATGTGCACACACAAACACGTGCACACACACAAACACATGAACACACACAAACACACACACAAAAACACACACACATGCCTACTTTCATGCTTGCCATGTAATGGGTTTTACTTGGCTTTTCCAAATATGTACCTTTAATAAAGAAGAATTCAGAAAGATCAAAGTAAGGCCTAGATAGGGCGAAAATTTAGTCCTTGAAATATTGTTTCCTTTTCCTTTCTGTTTGGGAAAAATAATTGTTTGAAATACTATTGATTTCCACTTTTGTTACTCTTTAACTCAATACAGTCCATGCCATTTAGTGAGATACATTTTAGTCAGCACAATACACAGATGAGTGCATTTTGAAGTATTATTTATTTATTTTGCTTTACTGCTAACATCCATCCAGCTCAGATATCCATCTTAAACTCCTTGTCTTCACAGTTAGGGGCTGTTTAACTATTACAACCAACACTACCAGGGACAAGTCATCCCCTCAAGACACCTGACCCGTTGACAGCTTTTCTTCCTCTAAGCTGCCCTGCGACACTCCAACACGGTCCAAAGCGTTTGACTCTCACACCCACACACATCCGCCTGCCAGTGACACAGTCAGTTCCTTCCTCGCCTGAAACCGTTTCCTTAGAAATGAGTGTGTGTTCATCATGAAATGCTGCACAGGGAGCCAGCCCCAAAGCTCCAGCACCCCCCCAGCACACTGTCTCTGCAGTCATCACACTAATTAGGAAATGCATGGACCCCAGCACCAGCTCTGAGTCATCGCAGACAGAGCAATGGCCCCTCGAGTTATTCCCAGAGATCGCATCATTGGGAATAAACTTTTATGTGGAGTGGAGTGGTGCACACCTGTAATCCCAGTACTTGGGAGGCTGAGGCAGGAGGATTGCAAGCTTGAGATTGGCCCAGGATATACAGTGAGAACCTCGCACTGTATACTAAGATCCAGTAGCAGTCTCATTACAAATGTATCAAGACAGCTCCAAAGTGACAGGTCATTTCATACGAACACAGCATGTTCTGTTTAATTCCACCTCCTGTGTGGGGCCACATCCCACACGCACCTCACTCGAAGTGAGGAGTGTTGATGTCTGGAGCTCCAGCCTAGCTCCATCTCCGGGCTCTTTCCCCACATGCCGACTGGCAGGCATGGCAGCTCTCCTTTTCTGGCTGACTACGGTTAGATATTCAGGCCCTCCTTTCTGTCTGTGCCATGCTGGCTTTACAGTTGGATCCAGGACTCTACCCATAGCTGAGGTTCCTGAGATGGGTATCTCCCATAGGGTACGACTTGAGGTCCCACCTTCTCTTCCCACTGAATCTCGCTCTCATTTTTACTGCAGGTTGTCCCGTCTGTAAGGGAGACTAACCTCTATTCCTTCTCTTCCTTGTCTTCACAGGACGCCTTGAAATTTTCATCGCAGATCTTCCAAGGACACGTTACAGGATTTTGTAATAGTAAACATATGGAAAGTATTAGACATATTTATTGCCTGTACATACTGTAAATGCATTGGGATCCAACTGTCTCCCCAGGAAACTGCACATTGGTCATGTGAATATTTTTCTTTTTTTTTGCCAAGGCTAATCCAATTATTATTATCACTGTTACCATAATTTATTTTGTCAAGTGATGTATTTATTTTGTAAATGTATCTTGGTGCTGCTGACTCTGTCTATGTTTTGTAACATAGTGCACTTTAGGTTTACATACTGAGGATGTTGGTGAATTTAACATGAAAAAGTGTCTCTATTTTGTGGTTGATTTTAATGAATGCTGAAATATAATGATCTAGATCCATTTCCTTCTGTGCATGTAAAAATGGCAATATTTTAAATTTGTAAAGAATGTCTAATAAAATATAATCTAAATACACCATGAATCACAATGAGAATTTTATCCTTTAAAGTTTCTCATCTGAAAAACACAATATCATTTTTTAAAAAAATCTACTTGAATATAGTCCTAAGCTTAATATGTTGATATGGGCATTTATTCCAACATGCCCACATTAGCTTTTAGTTAAAAACCACTTAAAGTGTACTTTGTCCAATATTTCAGTTCAAGTCAATAGAATGTCCGAATAACCTGGACTTCAAGCTGAAGTGAAGACAAGAAAGAGCAGAAAATCAACAGAGAAGTCAGGAGAAAAGGTCGACGAGGGCTGCCCAGAGTGAAGACCCAGACAGAAGAGGGCCCAAGACTTCAAGACTCTGAATAAATCTTGCCAATGTAAAGTTTAGTTTGTGAGAGTTTGCTCTCACTCATAACAGTAACAAAGATCTGCTCGGGAATTCTGTGGGTAGGGTTTCCTAGCAGAGAAAGAAGAGAGAGCGGTTTGGAAGCTGCAGGACGATCTGAAAGGCTCCGAGGTGAGGGCCTCTGGGCTGCAGTTTCGGCCCCTGGAGGCTCTGCGTGTCTGCATGCATGTCAACAGCGGCTCTGCGTGTCTGCATGCATGTCAACAGTGGCTCTGCGTGTCTGCATGCACGCCAAGGCTGCGTGTCTGCATGCATATTAACAGCGGCTCTGTGTGTCTGCATGCATGCCAAGGCTGCGTGTCTGCATGCATATTAACAGCGGCTCTGCATGTCTGCATGCATGCCAAGGCTGCATGTCTGCATGCATATTAACAGCGGCTCTGTGTGTCTGCATGCATGTCGAGGCTGTGTGTCTGCGTGCATATCGAGGCTGTGTGTCTGCACTCATGTCAACAGCGGCTCTGCGTGTCTGCGAGCATATCGAGGCTGTGTGTCTGCACTCATGTCAACAGCGGCTCTGCGTGTCTGCGAGCATGTCAACAGCACACAGGAAGCCTCCTCCATCTGAACGTCATTCGAGCTCCCTCGCTCTACATTCTGGTGAAAACGTGTTCTGTTTTGTTTTGTTTTGTTATTTTTAAAGGCAGGGTCCCTTTGTGCATCCCTGGCTGTCTTGGAACTCACTCTACAGACTGACTAGACTGGCCTTGAACTCACAGAGACGCATCTGCTACTGCCTTCCAAGTGCTGGGGTTGAAGGTGTGCACCACCACCACCTGGCTTGAAACTGTGTTCTTTAACCATGTTTAGCATAAGATACACCAGCAAAATCCAAACCCAAACTCTATTAACCAGACACACACATGCTCGGGAAAGATCTACCTATGCCCAGGCTCCTATTCAGTGTCTATAGAAGTTTGAGGGCACTTAAGAACTAAAATGCAGTAACTTCTTCCTTCAGGGCTCTTCCATACCAATGCACTGATTACACACATCAACACAACACTGTCTACAAAAAATTACGGAAAGTTGCAAAACCCATGTGTATTCTAAAAAGCAAAAAGAAAGGAACATGCAGAGGTTGTAATAGGAGCTGGATTGGCTTTGTCAATACTGTCTCTTTAGTTTCACAGCCTTCAAAACAAGATTCTTCTTATCATTTGTCAGATTCCAAACCTACACTGACAGGCGAGTAAGAGCTAGCGTGCTTCTTTTCACTTACGCTTGTGTCAGGGACGGCTCACGTCAATGGGACGTTCGGAGGTTAAGGGATGGCACATTAGTCCTGTCTAATGTAAGTGCTTGGAACATTTCACCAAACAGCCATAGACCATTCTACAACACTCCAGGTGAGAGTCTAAACTTGGTATGTGTTCCTGGAATACTTACTCGGCAAATACTCAGATAATGAGGCACCGTTGACTTTAAAATGAAAGCCATTTTGAAGTTTGTCTTCCTAAGAATCCCAGTGCTAGGAGCAGGAGAGAGGCAACGTGTGGCCTCCTGCCACCCGTTCTTAGCAAAGCATCATCAATCCCATCATTATCTTGACACACACACTGGCTTCCCTGGCAGTGGTGCAGCATGGAACTAAAGAATGATATGACAGGAATACAAAGGGAACAAGATTACCTTCAGAAAAATACAAATACAAAATTAAAACTAGAAAACAACATAAATAAATGTAGCAAATTACATTCTCCATCACTACTGCTTAGTCTAGACCTAGACAATATTCATAAAGCACCAACAATTTAGGTAAAGGTGAAGTGCGCTAAGTACTCTAAAATTACGACAAGAAAGCTAAACCTGAGGGCAGAGCACTTAATCTTTATCTATCTGATATTAATTAAGCACCCACTATACTTACAAATGTGGAGTTGGGTTTAAAAGACGCATATCTAATGGCACTTGTGTGTAAAAACTGTATACTAGCCATCACTGGGAGACATGGCTTCATGACCGGGTTCAGATGTTCTAAGCAAAACTCAGGTCCACGATATCAGCTCTGGAAAAAGTTAAAGCCAGCACTGGCCTCCCCCTTCCTTGTGTTAACTAAACAAGTGTTAGTTTGGCCAACTGACAGTGTCAATCTGAAAATGTAAAGAAGTGGACATTTTCTTAAGAGAAGGCATGACTGTAGACGGTAATGTTTAGGGTACCTCTGCCTATTCATGATGCTGAACACTCAACGCAGCTTTAAGGTTCATGAAGCATGGTATGTCTGCTTTGCACAAGGACAAGGAAAGTCAATGTTTCCAAATGCAAGTTGCTCTAATACCCCAGGCTCAAAATGAAAACAAGGATCAAGTCTGACTTTATTTTCTATCCTGTACCTGTCTATTAACAAACATTGAACTGTCTATCACAGATAACCAACCACCCTTGACATGCCCAAACTCCAGCCTTTATAAGAAATTACAGAACTCTATTCCATGCATATGTGTTTCCTTTGGATTACCTACAGTTGAATTCTAGGGCAACTTCCTTCTGGTTCAGTTGCTACTCATCCCTCTGCCCACAAAGTTCATGGTAAGACAGAACTCATTGTGGACACAAGCCAGCAGGACCTTTGTCTTCTCTAAGTGCTGGAGACTGTATTGGGAATTTGAACTAGGAAGTGTTCCTAAAGCACTTCCTGAAACTAAGGATAAAAGTCGTCCCAAGTGCCAGCATTCCCCTTCCTCTCATGACCCAGAAGGTATGACACGCAAGTCTACCTATTGTAGAGTTTCCAGGTGCCAGGTCGCTCACATAGTCTCAGGTGAGCTCTCAAAGGCAGAAGGAAAACTCTGAGAGCCAGGGACTAAAGTGATATCCAGAATATCCTGCCTCCCCGCACTGGGCTTCACTGCTCAAGACAAACACTACCCCTTGCTGCCTTGCTAATCATTTTGTATGTATCCAACACCCACCCACCACACAGCAGCCTTATCACACAGGAGGTGTCCAACTAATTCCCCGCAAGATTTCAAAATATCAAGAAGATTGAACAAAGCCTCTGCTGGAGGCAGGAAATGGTTCGAGTTCAGGGTGTTTCCCACCTCAAGCCCTTCTCTCATTCCAGTCACAGAAAGTTTGGGAGTGCACCAGAGTGCACTTTGTTCCTCAGCCTCTGGTTTCACAGGGACTTTTCCAACTCCGGAGGCACAAGAAGCAAGGGTTTGTGTGGAGGGTACAGCAACCTCCCACAGGAAGGGAGGGGAATTTAAAATATCAGGTTCTCTTCCCCTGAATACACAGCATAGAAGTTACCCACAGGGCCCGGTTGTGCAGACGAGGCACGCTGCTCTTTCGACAGAAGATTGATGTACACAGCTCCCAACCGGACCCACCAACATCAGGATGCGAACAGACGCCGCCTCCGTAAGTCCCTAAAGCGCGTGCAATGCAGATGGGTTATGTTTTTAAATTACATTTTAATTAAACTTCAAAACATCTCCCTAAGAGCTGGAAGACATTTATAGATTAAACACAAGGTGTGTCACCCTTGAAAAATGGATTGTTTGCTAGAGAGTCCCACTCCCTGCTGAGTCCGTGCAACCTTGAGAGTCTGAAAAAGAGAAATGGTCCTTCCATCTTCCATTTGAGCAAGAGAGTCGATGGTCTCAGATCACTGGGTTGTCATTGAAAAACTGCTGGGCAAACGCTCTTTGGGGGTCCATATTGTACAAAATAAATGCAAAATAATAACAAACCGAGCCACACTTCACTTAGCAAGCCCATGTCTCCATCAGTCTTCCTTTCAGCCATCCCAAGGGCTCCTGAATCCAGGTGTCAGCACAAAATGCAAAACCCCATGCCAAAGAGGTAGCCTGAGCAGCACAACATGAGAACAGGACTTCGGCTGCCTGAGAAGATCTTTTAGATGTCTCAAGGAGGGACCCATAATTGGCACCTTCCTGTAGAACTGAAAACATATTTTCTAACATTTTACAACACTAAAAAGACTACTGTGTCAGAGAGAACAAATCATCACAGTTGCGGAGTGGATGTTCACTGTTTTCTGGGAGCCTGCTATGTGTATGCAATCTGTGCAGCATCCGAAAAATGGGATTCTCAGTCTGCTGTGCATGTTGTGCAAGTCTGCCATAGACTAGAGCTTGCCCGGTCAGTGGAGACAGAAACAAGTCCACGGCAAGCTCCACCTGACACTAGAGAATCCCATGCTCAATGCTGACCCATTTCACAGAAAAGCCACGTTCTAGTCGCTTGTCAGTGAGTTCAGGGAAATCACGGGTCTAAGAAATACATTTCCAGTCACTTGCTTCCTGCTCCACAAAAGCCTGTCCACTTAGCATCTGCCCGAGGGGACTCTTCTAAGGCTTGCTACCTCTCTCTCTCTTCTTTCTTTCTTTCTTTCTTTCTTTCTTTCTTTCTTTCTTTCTTTCTTTCTTTCT
>JABTXL010003013.1:447056-459638 GCA_025134845.1 Neodon shergylaensis
CCCCCCCCCCCCCCCCCCCCCCCCCCCCCCCCCCCCCCCCGCTCGCTAAACCATCTAAGGCTTCTCTGTGCAATGCACACACACACACACACACACACACACACACACACTGGAAATTGATGAACCTTACTGCAATATTGAGTTGGAAGTGTCACCCTAGACTGCCAAGCGCTTGGACTCCAATTCCCAGCCTGCCACGCACTTGGACTCCAACTCCCAGCCTGCCAAGCACAGACTCCTCCCCGGGGAGGGTCAGGACCACTCCCACGGGGTATTTAGGCTTGCGCCAGAAAAAGGAACACATGGTTTTGGGTTTGCGTGTGTTCTCTCTAGCTTACCCCTGCCATGCTCCCAGCCACCAGAGAGTGTGCCATTTATTAAACACAGGCAATTAATTTGGTTTAATCTGGTTTAATTGAAGTTCTTTGTATTGGCGGAGCGGCTCGTATTAAGATTTTTCTTAACACCTTCCAGCCTTCAGTTAGTTTTCCATCACCATCTTCTCACCTAGCATCAGACAGAGAGCTGACCTCCAAATATACAAGGAACTCAAGAAACTTGGCATCAAAAGAACAAATAATCCAATAAAATAATGAGGTACAGACCTAAACAGAGAACTCTCAAACAGAGGAATCTGAAATGGCTGAAAGACAGTTAAGGAAATGCTCAACATCCTTAGCCATCAGAGAAATGCAAATCAAAACAACTCTGAGATTCCATCTTACACCTGTAAGAATGGCCAAGACCAACAACACTGATGACAACGTATGCTGGAGAGGATATGGGGTAAAGGGAACTCTCTTCCATTGCTGGTAGGAGTGAAAACTGGTATAGCCACTTTGGAAATCAGTATGGAGATTTCTCAGAAAATTAGGAAACAATCTACCTCAAGACCCAGTAATACTGCTGTTGGGTATATACCCAAAGGACACTCAATCATACCACAAGGACATGTGCTTAACTATATTCATAGCAGCATTATTTGTTATAGTTAGAACCTGGAAGCAACCTAAATGCCCCTTGACTGAAGAATGGATAAAGAAATGTGGTACATTTACACAATGGAGTACTACACGGTGGAAAAAAAAAGTAATGACATCTTAAAATGTAGACAACCCCCCACAGACACACTCGCAGGCCCACTCAACATAGACAATCCCTCACTGAGACTCTTCCAAGGGATTCTAGGTTGTGTCAAGTTAATAATTACAGTTAGCTATCATGGCCTCATAGTACTACAGTCAGATTTCATTGTTAGTAACCTCCATACTCTCTTCCTTCGCAACCGTGCTGTGGTGCAGTGTTAGTTTAAGATGCATTACACTCATTTACACTGGGGACTAGTTGTCTGATGGTGCAAAGATGTGCTCCGCTCTCCTAGGTTGCTTTTGTTTAGCTCTGTGCAGCTGTGTTACTTTGCCTGCTTAAAATACCCGAGTGATCTAATAAAGAGCTGAACAGTTAACAGCTAGGCAGGAGAGAGAAATCGGTGGGGTTTGCAGACAGAGAGAATAAATAGGAGGAGAAATTTTGGGGGGAAAAGGGGGCAAGGATCAAGAAAAGGAAAAGGAGAGGAGGGGCCAGTCACACAGCCACACAGCTGGCCACAGAGTAAATAGAGAAAAGTAAAAAGCCCAGAGGCAAAACATGGAAGACGAGAAACAGCATAATTTAATTTAAGTTCTAGAAGCTGGCTAGAAACAAGCCAAGCTAAGGCTGGGTGTTCACAAGAATAAGTCTCTGTGTGTTTATTTGGGAGTTGGGTGGTGGGCTCCCAAGAGTTAAAAAATAATAATAATACCATGCCATTTTTATTCCCACAAATATAGTACAAGGATTCTAGTTTCTCCAAATCTTCACCAATCTTATCGTCTACCTCTTGATAGTTAAAACAATGAATTGCTATGATTTTTTCATTTGTATTTCTAAGATGATAGAAAAGATATTAATATCTTCTTGCACATTTGTTGCCCCTTTGTATATCATCTAGGGAAATGTCCACCTTTCATCCATGTTTAGGTCTGGTAATTTGTCTTTCTGTTCCTGGATTGTAGGTTTCTTTGTTTTCTTGTTATTAGGCCCCATCGGATGTGTGATTTACAAATATCATCTCCCATCTGCAACCTGTCTGCTCTCTCTGTTAGTTTCCTGACACACAGCATTGAAACAACACAGCTTTTAAAAGACAGGATTTCACTAAGTATCCCGGCTGGAACTCACTGCATAGTAAACCAGGCTGCCTTCAAACCCACAGAGATCTGCCTGCCTCTGCCCCAAGTGCTGGGATTAAAGGTGTGTGCCCACCTGACCTGAAATACATTCTAAAAGGAAACTGATTTGTGAAACCAACGTCATCATTCTGTCCAGGCAGTGTAGCGCCGTACTTTCCTTAGCCCTCCCTCTTAAGGGACATCATTTCTTATTCTGGCTACTGCCACACAAGAGTTTTATGTATAAAAGTCATTTCTTCCTGTGTGTGAATGTGTTGGGGAAGGACATGCATGCACACGTCTGCATGTGAAGCCCAGAAGTCAACAATGGGACCAAATAATGTGAACGCTTTTATGGTTTTGATGCATCTTTTAAAATTTTTTTTCTTTGCTGTGATCAACTTTATTATAACAGTTGTGGTCGGATGAATGTATTCTGAACTCCATAGCTCTGTTTTCTCACGTTATCATTAGCCCTCATACTAAGGTGGTAAGGTAGGAATCACCACTGTGTATGGCTAATTTTATTGATTATACACATAGACTGAAAGAGGTCATATCAACTGCAAGACCACACAGATTTTGATTGGTGGAATTAGCATTGAATGCTATCTTCCGGAGTCCATGAAGGTTTTGAGACAGGGTTTTCAAGGTCTTCCTATGCGGTGCTGGCTGGTCAGGAGGAACCTGCTATGTAGCCCAGACTGGCTTTGAACTTGTCATGGTTCTTCTGGTTCTGTTCTTAGTGCTGGGATCACAGGTATACACGGTGACACCTGGGTGTGTGGCTAGCTTTCTAAGGGACTTTCAAAATACACACCAAAACGGCAGAACAATTTTACATTCCCACCAGGAATAAGAAAAGGTGCAGGGTTTTCCACATCATCACCCACGCTTTTCTTTTTTCTCAGCTACACAAATGAGTGTGCACTTGACACGCCTTGGGATTTTGCATATCTCTGATGGCTACAGTGTTTAGCATCTCTTAAGACTCACTGGCCAATCCTCCTGTCCTCTGGGGACAAAGTTTTCAGTTTGGTTATGCGATGCCAAGTTTCAAAGGTTACACACACATTCTGAATCTCTTACCAGACATAATTTGTCTGGTTTGCTTTCCATTCTCACTTTCTTGAAGAAGTCCATTGAAGAACAAATGTATTCATTTTGTCTGGCCCCTCCCTTCTGACAACTTAGCTGACCAATTAATCTACAGAAATCCTAGTATAGAAATTTCACCCTTTTCTGCTTGGGGATCTGCTTATTTGGCATAGTTTGCCTTGTGATAAAAGGAACTTGTCCCCGGGAAGGGGAATACTCCCACGAGGACCCACCTGTATCAGAACTGAGCCTGCTAGATTAGGGAGCCAAGTATCAGCTACAAAGCAGAAGCTGTGATCTTCAAAGAGTTGGATGATGAATAATGCTGCCATTCTTGCCCAAGCTCGTTGGCTCTTTCTTGTAACCCAGCATTCAGGAACTGAGGCAGGAAGACTGCAGACTTAAATAAATACATACATAAAATAAATAAATAAAAATAGCTAGATAATGTATAAAATGTATAAAGCAAAAGCTTCCCTTAAAATCTCAAAATACTGTCTAGTCTTTTGAGTTCAAATATAATATACTTTATATAGATTCATATCACATTAGGATCACACAATCAATCCAATAAAATTGTAACTGGATAAATTCAAGTCATAGACTAAATTACACCTCACTATATTCTGTTTGTAAATGTACAATGAGACTGTACACAGGCATGTGCAAATCCGCCACATTTTCACAGATGGGAAGTTGTAAAGGGCAAAGGTCCTTGTGCAGGCAGATAAGCTCCGGAAAAGTCAGGAAAATATTTAGCTGTTTCTTACAGAATTCTGGGGAAAATATAGTTTGCAATCTGGTAATCTTTTGCTACCTGTTGAGGCAGGCTCTGCCCATATCCTGCAGAGTGTTTATCTCAGACTTTCCCCCTAAAACCTTGAGCTTCGCTTCTAGGCCATAAAACTCATCCTTGAGAGAGATGTCGCTTGTACTTTACAACAGCCTAAGTGACTTCTATGTTATCTTGGGGCCAGGCCAATCCTGACATTAACTCCCACAGGCATTATGTTTAACCTCAGTCATTCTCCCTAGAGCTCTCACCTAGAATGCTGTTTCTGAGCCAACAGAATTCATATTTGCAGAAGAAACCCAACGTACTTTGTAAAGAGCTTCAATGAAACCACATCTGCAACTTTACAGAACTCACTGTACTGCATTGTTAGTAAAAAAAAACCTTCTTTTCCAAAATTGTGCTGTGCTTAAATACAGTTGTAATGATACTTCATTTGTATTTTAATAAATAAAGCTTGCCTGAAGTTCAGAGAGCAAAACAGGCACACTGATCAGCCTTACAGACCAGGCAGTGGTGACACACAACTTTAATCCCAGTAGCCACACTAGTTTGCCATAGAAGCAGGCAGTAGTGGTACATATAAGAGAGGAATATAAGACAGGAGGAGACAGCTCCACACACAGTCTCAGAGGATTCCTGGAGGTAGGATCACCATTTCAGACTGAGGTAGAGGAAAGAGCCAGTGGCTGCTTCTAACCATCAGATTGAACCCCAATTTCTCTCTCTGAGTTTTTATTAATTGTGTTACACGTGGCTAACATAAATGAACTAGCATCAGACTTTTGAAGTTTGTTCCAGTGACAGGACCTAAGTCAGACTGAACCAAGTTTCACTCTTCTCTCTTCATGGACCATTTCGTTGACATCCAGAAAGCCTGCAGGTACTTCCACGGCTAATCCTTTGCTGCCTGTGTGCACAAGGACTCTCTGCCCTCTACAGAAATGTCTTCTCTTTTGTGCTAAGTTTTGGCTGTGAAAACAGGGCCCCTGTGTTCAAAGTTTCTAGTTAAAGCATAAAAAGGTAGTGGGGCTTACAGATGTATGAGCTCTGACCCAAACAGACCTCCCTTTGCACAGTTCACCCATGGGTGCATGGGAGACCAGAGCATTGTGCAGCACTCACCACTTTCCATCCCATAAAGGAGACTCTGCCTTTAAAAGGGAAGAATTTCTAATAGCAGAAAAGAGTGGGCCTGTTTCTGCTGCTGTAAATTTTTGTTTTATAAATATCTGATTAGGGAACCTGGGGTGCTTTCAATCACGAGGCCCCAGTTGATTGCAGCCAGGAGTGAGTTACCTCAGATAGACAGGCCTTGCATGAGCGCGACCACTGAGCCCCAGTGTCTATAGAGTGTCACTTCCACAGGGTACCCAGTGCTGAGAGAAGGGTCTATGGTAAGGTGGGTCTACACTGGATCTTCTCTAGGTCTGCTTAAAGTCTTCTTCTATACGAGCTCCCAAACACATCTGTCCAAGAGGACTTGTTTTCAGTAGCCTTTATGTATTCAGAGAAATCTTAGGTCCACCACAAAATTGAAAGATCCAAGGATTCCCATATTCCCACTGTGTAGCACATGAGTAGCCTTCCCCTTTATGAATACCACAGTATGGTGCTTGTTGCAGTAAAGAGACTAGGGTGGCATAGCCTCACCCGCTGTCTGCAGTGGGCATAATCAGTCACCTGAGGGGTTACATGGTCTGTGGGTCCCAACTGTTGCAGAAATCAAGGGAGGAAAGGGATAGATTGTTGAATTTACATTTATTCACAAAACAAATGTTAGTACCAAAATATTGTACCTTGGTCTGGATTTTAGTTTATTGATATAAATTTAAGGTCAATTTTATTATACTGTTTGTATATTTCTACTCTTGTTTAAGGTATTGTGTTTATGAATCTCATTTAAAAATGTAACATAAAATTAAAAAATACAGATTAATAGTTAGTCATCTATAATACACAAATTTATAGCCATATTAGTTAGGTTTTATTTTAGGTGTACTAAGATATATTTCAAATAGACAGGTAATCTTCAAACACCTCAAAGACCTACAGGATATGGCATTTAAAATGTTTTAAGGACTTAGAGTTTTCTCCACAGTGAGACACATCTGCACCTGACAGCACCAATCACTTCAAAGAGGATGATGGGCATCAAAGAAATTTGTTATGGAATTTGAGTTTATGGTTTCATAGTCCTAAAAGGGCTCTCTGTATTTTGCCTATTTGCCTTCATCTCCCCATCAACTTTCCCGCAGTTGGGTTTTTTCTGGAATTAACTTATCACTTAATCCATCTAAAAGGTAGCATCTGGATTAGCTTTGAAGTGTGCACCTATGTTTTCTCTGTGATATTTCATCTTTCCATACTGTGTTTTAGTTACTGTTTTGGTTTCTTTTCCTGTTGCTTGTTGGGGGCAGACCCTGACAACAGCAACTAAACTGTACCCCCATCTGTAGAAGGAGCTGTGGGCCGTGTTCCTGCCACCTGGCTAGCTTATGCCCCAAAATAACAACACACTAATTGTATTCATTTAAACACTGCTTGGCCCATTAGCTCTAGTCTCTTACTGGCTAACTCTCATATCTTGCTTTTAACCCGTTTCTAATAATCTGTGTCTTACCAGGAAAGATTCATCATGTAAGACCTGGCGGCTGGTTCTATCACATCTGCCCTGGAGAGGAGCGGCATGGCGTCTGTCTGAGGCATCTTACCTCACTGCCTTCTTCCTCCCAGCATTCTGTTCTGTTTACTCCACCCACCTATGTTCTAACCTATCAGGCCAAGCAGTTCCTTTATTAATTAACAAATGAAATCAACAGATTGATATATGACACTCCCACATCACCCATCTGTGCTGTAGTTTCCTTCTCTTGATCTGCAATCAAAGATAGTTCTTCTCTCCCTCCCCAATCTGTGTGTTCTTATCTCATTTTATGTTTGCTCCTGCTAATTTTTTGCCAGGATTTTCTGTATAAAAATTTGTATAAAAATCAGCTTTTTTGGTATGAAAAAGCAGGCATGAAATAGAATTTATTTCCCATTTTTATGAAGAGCAATTTAGCTATTTTTCTGTCGTTTATGTCATGTCAAGAAACTACTGCCTAATGAAACAACACCTCTTTTTTCTGATGTTTTTAGTCCTTTTAGCTCTTACAATTATTTTATGGCCCCCTTTGAGCTGATATAGTATATGGTGTGAAATAAGGGTCCAGGCTAACTGTTTCTGCATGATGAGAGCTGGCTATCCCGGCACCATTTGTTTTGTTCGTCTGTTTGCTTGCTTTTAAAAACCTTTCCCGGAGGGATCGTCTTTGGTTGATTTCTGGGCCTGGAACTTGTTCCAGTAACCTTGTATTCTGAAAGGCCCCTAATGCTTTTCTGAAGTTTGTTTTATGTTTTTCTTTTAGGGGCTGTAGAGATGGTTCTACTGTTAAGAATAAACCTGGTGCTCTTGCTAAGGACCTGAGTCCAGTTCCCAGCACCCACATGGTGGCTCAGAAACTACCTATTACTCCAGCCCCTGGGTATCGGACTTTCCTGGCTTCCCAGGGCACCTGCACTATGCAGCATGCCTACCTGCAGACACATACATCTAAGGGATTCCCAAGTCCAGTCTTGGAAACAGACAGGGTTAACTCCACTGTGAGACACACAGAAAACAACGACCAAAATTTATTTATGTATCATTTATACTCATTCCTTAATATAGTTTGCATTGTGAACTGAAGCCAGGATCTTGTATAAGGATACAACCTACCGCTGAGGGGCATCAAAGCTCATAAGGACCTCTTTAAATGGATTCAGGCAGCAACACTAAACCCTAAACAGTTGCCCCAAGGTGGAGACCGATGTAAGAATCCAAACCAGAGGTTGGCAAGGAAAGACACAGGAGGAAGAAGCCAACACCTGAGGTGAGGCCTGGAGGACTCAGTGCAGGGGCCTCTACCCAAGCCCAAGCAGAAAGAGCTGCTAGAAGTTTAAAGACCAGGGCTCGGCTCTTGTTGGTGAATGGTACTTTTCAAGTATATTCCCGGGGAAGATGGTTAAATATTAGCATTTTAGATAGGCATTATATATTCACGGGAAACCTCTAGCAACAGTCCCAACACATTTGCCAGGATTGTACTTGAAATGCCCCACACCGAAGAGTCTCAGTGAACTGCACGGGCCAGAATTTTCCACCCTAATTTGCTGCAGGCCTGGCATCAGGGAAAGGTCTGTAGGTGGGATTAGCGCGTTGTAAACTTGTGTTGCTTTTGCTGGGTCCCTCAACCAGAGCCATGCTCTTCACTCTCCCATGTAGCTTTGAAACTTGGAGTCCCTTTCCTTTCTCAGACCACCCTGACCCAGGAGAGCCCACTGAGGCACTGCGGCTCCACAGAAGCAGTCTTGAACAGATCGCGGAAGACACGGTACCCGCCACACAGGACACTTAGCCCCTTCCTTTCAGGGCTAGCATATCTGCTGCGTCTCCTTGCACAAATGCCCCCGCGTGCATTCCTCTGCTTCTCCTCTATTGAACGTTCTTGATGGCGGACATCTCTGGACACTTGCTCTCTATCATTGGGGGAGGGGTAGCAGTGAAAAGCCCTACCACGGCAGCTGCCGGGAGACCACCGATGGTGCTGCTGTTGGCAAGCATCGAGCCATTAGGAAACAGCTCTCTAATAAAATGCAAGCTCTCTGCCTGGAATCTTTGAGGATGTCCAAGAAATATTGTCACCATTTAAACCTGGAGGAGGCCTTGTGCAAAATGCCTAAGGGAGATTGCTGGCTCGGCTCTCAAGCCGTCATAAAACTGACACGTCCGTTTCCAAACACATGAGAGTGAAAAAGGGAACATTAATGCTGTCAGTATTCTTAGCTTTTACCTCTTTAGCTGGTCGATTTTAATGAAATGTTACCATTTGGTTTCTATAATTATCTGATGGAGAGGAAGAGTGGAGCAGAAGGAAAGAAAAGCTGTTGTGACGTCAGGACAAGGAGAAAAACCTGAAGCCGAATGGCAGAAGGGCTAAGAGGACGCTGTTGGGTAAGTAAGTACTTTAAAGCTTGCACCACTACTCACCAGGCCGGTGGCTTGGACAAGTGGCTCAACCCTTCAGACTCACTTCACCTGTTGTAAACAGGAGTGATGCTCACCTACACTGAGTGGCTGGCGAGATAAAGTAACCAGACAAAACAGTTGATTAGCTTTCCAGCACAGTGGAGATAATGTGGAAGGGGTACAGAGGGTGAAGTAGGTCACTGTGCTCATTCATCTCCTACAGTTTTATGAATCTAGTCTCTCTCTTTGGTGTCCAAGGATATGTGTGGTAGTAGACTTTGGTGAGCTAGAAAAAGGCTGGCTGAAGATACCACATATCCTGGATATAGGATTTGGAGGAATTGATCTAGAACTGATCTGGAAGCATCTGCCCTGAGGACTAGCTTTCTGTAGCATCTGAGGTCAAGAGATGAAACAGTCAACAGACACACATACATGCAAACCCCAAATAAACCCAACAGTCTGTTATTTATAGATTATATATATGCATATATGTGCCAACAATTGAAGAATAAGAGGCCATGAATTTGAGGAGTTGGAGGTCACAGGAAGAATTGGAAATGGAATTGGAGGGGGAATTTTATGGAATATTATATTTACTAGACAAAGATCGGTTACATTTGTTTATGCTGCAGTACATTACTTTAACTGTGTAAAGGTGTGCTATTTTTCCTCATACTGCATTTGTTTAATGATATAAAGATGAGTATTTAATTATTAAAGATACGTTGTATTTGTTTCACCTTGCCTGCCTAAGGCACCTGATTGGTCTAATAAAGAGCTGAATGGCCAATAGCTAGGTAAGACTGGTGGGCAGAGAGAATAAATAAGAGGAGAAATCTGGGCTCAAGAAGAAAGAGGAGGAATGGGAGAAAAAGGAAGATGCCTGGGGACAGAGGCCAACAGACAAAGAAATAGCAAGAAAGTAAGAAAAGGTAAAAAGCCCCGAGGCAAAAGGTAGATAAAGATGAGCAGGTTAATTTAAGTTAAAAAAGCTAGCCAGAAACATGCCTAAACTAGTCCAAACATTCAAAACTAATAACACGTCTCTGTGTCATGATTTGAGAGCTGGTTTGTGGCCCAAAAGAAAGAACCCAGTACAAGGAATAGTGTGGTAAGAAGGAGAATTTTCCCCAAAGTCTCATGTATTTAAGCACTTAGTCCCCAGTACGTGAAACTGTTTGGGGAGGATTGGGATGTGTGGCCTTGTTGGAGGAAAGGTGGCCTTGTTGGAGGAGGTGTGGCCTTGTGAGAGGAGGGGTGTTACTGGGTCACATGATGAGGTTCTGAAAGACTGGCCCATTCCCAGTGTGCCTTTCTCTGCCTCCTGGTTGTGAATCAATACGTCAGCTCTCAGTTGCTGCTTCCCTCTGTCATCATGGACTCTGGCCCTCTGAAACTGTAAGTCAAATTAAACGCTTTCTTTTGTAAGTTGCTTTGGTCATGGTGTCTTATCACAGCAGTAGAAAAGTAACCAAAACAGATAGAAATAATATAAATATAATATTCATACATAAAATTCTCAAAAAAATTAAAGGTTTTAAGAAGACTACAGACTGAACACTCATGCTTTTCCTAAGTCTCCAATGCAGTCCTAACAGCCTTGCTTTATGCCAGGAGTGACAAAGTGAACCTTTAATCCCAGCCCTCAGGAGGCAGAGGCAGGTAGATCTCTGTAAGGTTGAGGCCAGCCTGGTCTACAAGAGCGAGTTCCAGGACAGCCAGGGCTGTTACACAGAGAAACCTTGTCAAAAACCAAAAAACAAACAAACAAAAAAAAAACAAGAGGAGGAGGAGGAGGAGGAAAAGGAAAACGAGGAGAGGAAGAAGAGGAGGATAAGGCAAAGAAGGAGGAGGAAGAAAGAGAAGGAGGAAGACAAACAGGAGGAGAAGCATGAGAAGGTGGAGCCTTGTTCACATGGGTTGGGCTCTCATAAATGGCATTAGTGCTAAAAATAAAAGACCCAGGAGAGCTCCTCCATTGCTGCCACCATGAGGGACACTGAGAGGACAGCCATCAGTGATCTAGGAAGCATGTTCTCACCAGATATCAAAGCACCCAGACTTTGAACTGCCTAGCCTCCCAAACTGGAAGAAACTGGTCTAAGTGATGTGGTTCTTTGTTATAGCAGCTCTCATATGAACTAAGGCGGGAAACAGAAATACAAAGTCATAAACAAGTACATAGGATCACACCCATGTTTAAGAAACAGACCACACAGAAGTAAAAAGGAAATTATAGGAACATCTCTCTTAACAATAATTTCCCTAAGATTTTTAATTAGAGGCTTCATTCTCCTTTTTATATAGAAGAGAAGGAAAAGATTTGTAGGTTTTCTTTCCGTACGACAAATCTTCATCTCTGAGAGCATCGAGCTCCTTCCTACATCTTGTTTCCCACAATGCTGGTGCTGCCTGGGGCAGCAAGGGGAGGATTGTCTGCTTGCTAAGCTTCTGCTTGGCTGCACCGCATCCTACCCAGGAGATGGATTGTGCCTCACACTTAGCTTTCTGAACAAAACTGGAATAGGAGAGAATGAGGAAGCAGGCTGAAGTCAGATCCTGGTCCTTGTCCAGAAAGTGTGCAGGTTCTAAGCAAGGACAGATCCCAGTATATTTCACTCAGATACAAGAGCTGTAGCAACAACCTTCCCCAAGGAAATTCTCTTCGGCTAAAATTAGTCTGCAGCATCGTGTAAGGCAGATTTCCTGTCTGAGCCAATCTGAGTGTGAGCAGTCTTTGCCAACTGAAGCAAATGGTCCCTGCTTTTTGGTTCCTACAAACGTCTTTGCTTTGCTTTTCAGCGGCACATCCTCCCACAGCGTCTGTTGTCCATGGAAAGTCTAAATTCGAGAGAAAAGCTAGATGTGGGCAAGTGTGTACCACCTGCACACATGGTGCTCAGTTATATGTCAGCTCACATCTACGCGCAACTTTACATAGGTGCAACACGCCAGAACTCATTCTTATCAAATGCCACCCTAAGTAAGAGAAGCACCGTTTTCACAGATTGAAGGAAAATGCTTCAGTATGTGTGGGCACGTGTGTGAGTGCACACGTACATAAACACACGCACACATTTCAGATACTGTTTCAGAACACACCTACAGTGTAAGCTTCGTCAGGCAAAAACTTGTACGTTTTGTAGTAAGTTTTTGATACTTACTGACTGTAAGAATACATATGTAATAAATTATTTCATTTGCTCAAGATAATCTTTAATAATCAGTTGTCTTTTACTGAAAGTCAAGTATTAATTATTATTCCAATATGGGAAGTGGGTGGTTGGTTGCTAACGATGCTTGCCCATGCTAAAGTACAGAATTTTATGCAAGCTCCCAGGTGGATTTGCACCACCATGGAAATACAGATTATTTTTTAAGGTGTGTGTGTGTGTGTGTGTGTGTGTGTGTGTGTGTGTGTGTGTGTG
>JABTXL010003013.1:459648-478485 GCA_025134845.1 Neodon shergylaensis
GTGTGTGTGTGTGTGTGTGTGTGTGTGTGTGTGTGTGTGTGTGTGTGTGTGATTTGCCTACGTGCATGCTTGGTACCCAAGAAGGCCAGAAGATTGTACTGGAGTCACAGATGGTTATGAGCTGCCAGGTGGGTGCTGGGAATCAAACCTGGGTTCTCTGGGTGACTAGCCAGTGATTTTAACTGCTGAGCCATCTCTCTCCAGCCCCTTAGAAATGACTGTTAAAGATTTATTCTAACTCATCATCAGCCCTAAGGCTGAAATGATGACCCATCTTTGCTGCTAGCCGAGGTAAGATGCTCCTTAAGGAAGGACATGGCCCATGTGCCTCTCAGTGGTCACAGGCTGGAGAATTCTGATTAGATTAGGGAGGTAGAGTCAGGCTGAAGGCCAGGCTATGTCCGTGTCCCAGGCTGACTGGGTTAGGTGAGAAAATGGAAGCTTTACTTTCTTCTCTAGATACTGTTGCTGAGCTTAACTTTGTTTCCTCTGCCGTGCCTTGTTCTCTGAGGTGAGTTTTAACTGGTGGCTGGGGTTGAGAGGTTCACCAACCCACCATTCAGGGTGTTTTAATTCCTTAGCTTTGAACCAGCTCGGAGACCACAGGACCCCTTCAACCCCTCCACTCTCTTCTCCTTGTTGTCTCTGTCATCCCCTCCCCACTGACTCAAGCAGTTCCTAAACACGAGCTCAATATACTCTCCTTGGTGGAAAAGAACCATCTGGAATCCTTTCTCTTACCTCAGGATCTTGATACACTGTCATAAGAAGCAATAGGAAAAAAAGAAATTTCACTTACAGGAAAGAAGGAAAAAGTAATTAGCTTGTCCTCAGGCCTACACGCAGAGACAAGGCGCACACCCCTGTCAGTAAGAAAGCTAGACTTGAGACATGAGACAAGGCGCACACCCCTGTCAGTAAGACAGCTCAGACGACTGGAGAGATGAGAGGATTCTGAGAGGGTCATTAGTCTCTCAAGTCTTTGTTCTTTCCACCAGAAACGAGGAGCACTGGGTAATGTTTCCAGCAAGTGGCTTTTTCATTAACCCCTTATTGCAGAGACAGAGACGGAGAGAGACAGAGACAGAGAGACAGAGACAGAGACAGAGAGAAAGAGAGACCTACATGCTCTGAGAAACAGAAATGATAAACAAGAAAAACAAGAATTAAGAGTTCTCTTGAGAAGGCTTCTCACTTGGGGCAACAGAATAACGGTCCCTGCACTCATGGTGCCCACTGGCATGAATACCCACTTAGTATTTAGTTTTTTGGATTTCTTGCTTCCAGATCCTCCTGGCCAAATTTATTGCCCATGGCTGAAGAAAGGATTTTTTTCCCCCATGAAACTTGTTTTGGCTTGAAGTAAAGTTCAAATAATATTTACCAAGATTATTAAAAAACTCTAAAGCTTTTTTTTCTTCTTCAACATCCAGGGATGGAATGTCAGAAAGTGTTGACAATAATTTTTTAAATTAATATTTTTGGAAGAATTTTCTTTAATAAAAGATCAAATAATTACCACAATGCTGGAAGTGGGCGGCTGCCTGGTAACAATGCTTGCCCACAACGAAGAGCAGAATTCATGGAAGCTTTGGGGAGGCTTTGTACCCAGTGGAAATACAGATTCTCTTCTTAATGAGGAATTAAAATTCTTATTCCACTTATGCTCGGCTCTAAGGGCGAAACGCTGGCCTCAAAACCACCTCTGCAGAGGGAAGAATGCTTCTCAATGGAGCACACAGCCCACACAGCTTCTCGATGGCCACACACTGGGGAACTCTGCTCTGCTTATTAAAGACAACACTGTAGCCTGTTCTACTCCCTGCAGTGTTCCTTTCTTTCAACATCCAGCCAAAGAAGTCGGCATGATGATGCATGTCTGTCAGCCCAACACGTAGGAGGTGGAGGCAGGAGGATGCCTGTCAGCCCAACACGTAAGAGGTGGAGGCAGGAGGATGCCTGTAAGCCCAACAAATGGGAGGTGGAGGCAGGAGGATCAGGCCTTCAGAGGAGCCCTTCAACTATAAAGAGGTTCAGGTCCAGCTGGAACTACGCAGGACACCATCTCAAAACAAACAAGCAAATGAAAACTTTCAGCCAGGGCAGAGGGTTGTGGAACAAAGAGAGGAGACAGATGAAGCCCTAGTTACAGCAGAATCAGCACCACTTGGCCCCGAGGAACTGACGCTTCTCAGGCTCTGTCAGGGTTGTGTTAGCATCCTGTGCCCCTACACCTTCTAATTTTATTCTCCATTCTGCATGCCATCTTCTCCAACTCCGTGTCCTAGTATATACATGCTGGGTTTGACAAAGCACTGCACCCTTCCTCCCATTAGAATGGTGCCCCATGTAGGAGTGACTCAATGCTAGGTCCCATGAGACATGGCCGATATTCTGCAACAACCACAAATGAAAGCAGTGTGCGGGCAGATCCCCACCCCAGCTCCTGCTCAGCTCCCAGTAACCCCACTGTGATCACCGAGACACACAGAGATAAGGGGATGAAACTTGACATCGGAATGCCGGGCTGTCAAGATGGCAGGGAAAGGTACGTGTTGCAGTGGCACCTGAGCTCTGTCCTCACACGGTAGGAGAGCGCTGACTCCCTCAGACCGCATACGCCATGGTGTGGCATGCATGCACACACATGTACAGGCACACACTTACACACATACACACACTGAATAAATGAATGAATGAAGGCGTAAGTCACAAACAATGCCACACCAGTTTGGAATTTTGATTAATAGGGTGGTATTTATTTAAAGGGGAAAAACTTACAGATCACCGTCCCAGACAACAGCCCTCTGCGCCACCAGGAAGGGAGTCTAGTAGCCAGCGGAGCAGGAAGTGAAGAGAGAGAGCAGAGGGAAGTAGCCGCCTTTTTAAAGGGAGAGAGACCACGCCCCAATGGGCTGGTATCTCAGCAGCTATTGGTTGGAGGAGCGGAAGGACCTCCCGCAACAAATGAATGAAATGTAGTTTCTTAAAAATGAAAAACTTGTTCCTCTTCTGTCTCCTTGCCATCCTTCTGTCTATTATAGCAGTCATGGAGAGTCCCATCTTCCAAGTCTATGCTCTCTGGAAGATTCCAAGTCGGAATGGAAGCATCCTGGGATTGCTGAGGGAAACCAGGAGCAGGCCAGCCCACATATTATCAGCTGGCTAGAGATGCTGTACCTCTTCATGGCCAGGCATCTGGAGCGGCCGCAGGGATGACAAAGATAAGCCATATATGTTAGTCAGGGTTCTCCAAAGGAGCCAAACAGAGAGAAAGAATACACGGAGATCGTAAACTGGCCGCAGTATGTAGTCTGTTAATCCAATAATGGCTACCTCATGTCCTCATGCTGGCGCAGATGAGAATCTGAAAGCTTCTCAGGCTGCGAGGCTGGATGCCTCAGCTGTCCCAATCTGGTGCTGAGGACCAGGATACCTGGACGACTGCTCGTCTTGAATCTGCATTGCAATCCCTGAGAGGCTGGTTCTCATACCAGCAAAGGAAAGCCCAGCAACAGCATAAACAAACCCGCCCGTGGGGTGAGAGGAAGCAGACAAAAAGAAAGGCTTTGACTGAAGACCCGTGGGTGATCGGCCTGCAGGTCCTCTCATGTAGGATGCCACCAGACAGTCCTCCCAGATGGACAAGTGGGATGTTTATTCTCATTTCAAATAATCTGATCAAGAAAATCCTCACAGGGTGTCCAATGGCTCGTGTCTTAGCTGATTCTAGACATGGCAGCCCAGACTGTCCATCACACCCTGCTTCATGAGGACAGACAGGAGTGAAGGCAAACAACAGAGGGGGAATGGTTCAAGGCATCCACCAGCTCCGAGAGCCAAAATCAGTTCTCTCCGAGAGTCTCTCATCTCATAGTGGACAAAGTGGGGACCCTAAATGCTCTCAGTGTCAGATGGGAATCACTGGGAGTGGCCAGACCTAGGCTGAACAATCCCGACGAGGTTAGCTTCTCTGAGTGAACCAGGACAGTATCCCTGGCCCCTTGAGCCATCCTAACTACCTGAGTCGGGGCTTGCATGGCCTTGGCACAGTGCCTGGTCCACATTTCAGCTTCCATACGTGCTAGGCTAATGTGTTCCTCTCGTTCTCACCTGGTATAGCGCTCGCTGATCCCAGAAAACAAACATCCAGATATACTTGGGAAAGGAAGAAGTCAAAACTGAAAGATGAACCTACTCCAACAAATGTGGGAAACATGACTAGAAATACAATAGAAATAGATATGACACAGCCACCACCCATGAGCCCGTGGTCCTCAGCAGGCTAACCTTGCCACCTAGCATTCAGGGTTCTCCTAAATCCAGAATCCCAGAGAGTTGACATGTCTGAGGAGAATTCAGAGTGTTACTTTTTAAAAGAAGTGGCAAACTTAGAGAAGACCCAAACAAACAAAGGCACAGATTCAGGAACTCTTCGAAGGCCTCTACAGGACAGTCTTCAAAGTGAACGAAACAGCTATCAAACCAGAAGAAAAAATAAATCTAAACTATGGAGGAAAAAAAAATAGGCAAGGAAATTGAACCACTGGAAAACACCCTTCATGGAGCCAAGTCTGAGTTACAGGGACAGACAGAGGAAGCCAACAGAGTAAACATATCTGGAACTGGCCAGAGCAGGTATGTGGAGTCAAAGCCTCTAACATGGAGCTGAAGTTCTAGATGTGTGGGGAGACCTCAGGTATCCAGTCTGACATTTCCGTCCTCTCCCTGATTCCTCAAAGATGACAGACACTAATGCCTCTGCCCTGACTCCTGCTGGTAAAGGGACTTCAGAATTCACACATCCTCACCCCGGCTTTCAGGTCTGTTTGTCTCTGAGTCTTTAGGTCTAAACATCTGCAGAAGCTCTAGAAAGGGGACCCGAAGATGACATCACCCCTTCAGAGAGGGGGGATGAGTGCCAGAACCTCCCTTGGCTCTGTTTCCATGTCCGCCATTCCTGCTCACACCTGCAGGCTTCGTGTTGCAGCCTTCCCTGACCAGCGGCACATGGGAGGCGTCCGGTCTCGGCCGCTGCATTGGTCACACGTCAGCTCTTCTGCAGGTCTCTCCTGCCTCCATCCTGACCCTCTCTCCCTACTCCACTTAGCTTTCACCTCATGAACCCAGAGTTTCCTGGCTTCTTTTAACTCCTGACTCCAATTTCACCCTCCTTGCCAGGCCCTGGGCACTCCCAGCCACATCAAGTGCCTGGTCTGGCCTCGAGTCTTCTTCCAGGCTTCCCAGGGCTCTGATAGTCTTGATTCTAATTTTTGGATCCTGGCATCTTGGTCCTTAATTGTTCTGGTTTGTTGCACACTCACCAAGCAGCTAAGGCATGTGTCTGCCCCAATGCCGTGTTTCCTAGACACCCTAGTGCAAACAGACCCAGCTCCATGAAGTCTCTGAACATAAGAGGAAATAACAGTAAAAGCTCTGTGGTTTAGAAAATAAAGAAGGAGAGAAATACTTGGGTAACCTGTTATCCAGACTTTGAAGTCTTCGTAGGAAAAGCCTCCCAATTCCCACTTACTTCCTTCTGCTCAAAGAAACTGCTGTTTCAGAGCATAAATACTCAAGGTGGGATCCCCCAGATCTTCTCAAAACTGTCAATCATTTCAAAGCTCCGAGTCATTTTCCTTACTCTTCTGTTTCATATTCACTAACTCATTCACTTAACGTAGTGTTCTTGTTTTCAAAATATATAATTTCTTTGAAGTTTTGTACTTCAAAATACATAATTTATGGCATGATCATATATTTAAAAAACTATATGTCATTGATCAACAATGGGCATTATTCCTGAACCAATGCTTGTCTGAACCTGAGAATGTTTATGTCAAGATGAGAAGGACAAGGCGTTATACCAACAGAGCATAGGAAAACTGACAGCAAGCAGGGGAGACACGGGCATGCCACCCAACCAAGTGAACAGTGCATGCCTGCTATACCCATTCCTACATGACAAAGACATGGGTTCTCAGACCCTTAATACCCTGGCATGCCTAGAAAATTGTAATTTTCTGAGGTACATTGGGATAAATAGAGCTGGCTGCTTGGAGCAGCACATAATTGTCCCTAGATGCTCAGCTGTCTGAGACTCAAGGCAGCCACCTGGAGGAGGAGGTGTCGGCTTCTCACATCCGTAAATCCTCTGCAACCCATCAAAGGTTCTGGCAAACAGGCGAGCACTAACCAACTCAACAGTTCTGAGTTCCTACAAACACTGTAAGGCAACAGGGAACGTCTACCCACTACACTAGAAATTTGGGATATATCCATGAACAACACAGAGAATGACCTCTGCCCCCAGGAGTTCTAACGTGAGGACACAGCACACACGTATGTTAGATGCATACATAAGCTCATGCTACAACTCTTGGGATGCATGGATTGAAGATATAGAGCAGAATGAAGACACAGAGTGGAGCTGGGGCATAGGAAGTGAACAGAAAAGTAAATGTAGTAGGTATTTCTAGACATATATCATCTACTGAAATTAAATCAAGATGATAGAAGATATGAACAACCTACAGAGATCAGGGAAAAAAAACAGTGAGGAGCAGTAACAAAATCTCCCAACAAACAAAAAACAAACACCACATGCATTTGCTATTGAATTCCACTGAGTCTGTAAGGAAGAATTAATAACCAAAACTCCTCAAAATAGTCCAAAAATAAGAAAGGGAAAGAATGCTTCCAAACTCAGTCTATGAAACCTGTAGTCCCAGATACTAAAACCAGACTAGGGACACAGTGAAAGAAAAACTGCTGACCACAGAAAATCGACATAGAAATCCTCAATACAACCCCTGCAAACTGAACTCAGCAACACTTTCTATCTCAAAACCATGACAAAGTTGGCTTCATTCTAAAAATGAAGGATGGTCCAACATATGAGATTATTATGGGTAGAACAATGCATAAAAATAATTAGTGACAAATATTACATGATGATAATAAACACAAAAATATCAATATGATGAAATTCCTGGAAAATTGTAACAGAAAGGCAATGTTTCAGCATACTAAGGTTTATTCACAGCAGCCCTGCAGCCACTGTTACACTAAATGGGTAAACCGGAAGCATGTTCTGCAAAATCAGAGGACAAGGGCGTCTACCCTCAGCACTCTCAAGAGAGTAAAAACTCAAGAGAGAACTAGAAAAGAGTCATAACGTTCATATAGAAACACAAAGACCCTAAATAATCAAATCAATCCTGAGTACCAAATACCAGTGGTGGAGTGCTCACAATGCTAGGCTTCACATTATATACATGGCCAGCATAGCAAAGCCATCATGGTTCCAATACACACGCGCGCGCGCGCACACACACACACACACACGCATGTGTACACACATGTGAATCAGCCAGTGGAATGGAACAGAGTCTGGAAATAAACCCACTCAGTTAAGCTACCCAATCCTTTTTTTATTCCTCTATTGTAAACTTTTTCATTTCTTTCTTTTTAAATTTATTCTTCACTTATACATCACATCCTGACCAATTTCCCCTCCCTCCACTCCCCCCCAGTACCCTCCCCTCCCCTCTCCTCCATATTCACTTCTCCTTTATTTCCCTTTAAAAAAAAAAAGCAGGTATTCCAGGGACATCAACTCAACATGTCATAATGACTTACAATAAGACTAGGCACAAACTCTCATAGCAGGACTAGATGAGGCAACCCAGTAGGAGAAAAAGGGTCTCAAGAGCAGGTAAAAGAGTTGGAGATACCTCAATTCCCACTGCTAGGAGACCCACAAGAATACTAAGCTACAAAACCAAGCTATATAACACACATGCAGAGGATTTAAGCCATTCAATTCTTAACAATGATGCCAAAAGTAAATCTGGAGAGGAGGTAGTCTCTTTAATAAATGATATTATAAAACTGGATATTTGTATATAGAATAAAACTGAATTTCTTTTTGTGACTATGGTATTTTTTGGGTGTTTTTGGTATTTTATTTTTGTTGTTGTTTTTTGGCTTTTTATTGTTTTATTGAGCTATATAGTTTTCTCTGTTCCTCTCCCTTCCTCCCTCCCTTTCTACCCTCTCCTGTGACCTCCATGCTCCCAATTTATTCAGGAGATCTTGTCTTTTTCTCTTTCCTAGGTAGATCCAGGCATGTCTCTCTTAGGGTCCTCTTTGTTGTCTGGGTTCTCTCAGGTTATGAATTGTACCCTGGTTTTTCTTTGCTTTATGTCTAAAAGCCACTTATGAGTGAGTACATATGATATTTGTCTTTCTGGGTCTAGGTTACTTCTCTCAATATGGTTTTCTCTAGATCTATTTATTTGCCCATAAATTTTAAGATGTCATTATTTTTATTGCTGTGTAGCAGTTGAGGGGCTATGACATAGTTGAGTACATGTCCTTCTGTTGTGATTGAGCATTCTTTGGGTATATACCCAACAACGGTATTGTGAGGTCTTGAGGAAGGTTGTTTCCTAATTTTCTGAGAAATCACCATACTGATTTCCAAAGTGGTTGTACAAGTTCTCACTCCCACCAGCAATGGAGGAGAGTTCCCGTTACCCTGCATGCGCTCCGGCATAAGTTGTCATCAGTGTTTTTGATCTTGGTCATTCTGACAGGTGTAAGATGGAATCTCAGAGTTGTTTTGATTTGCATTTTTCGGATGATTAAGGATGTTGAGCATTTCCTTAAGTGTCTTTCAGACATTTGAGATTCATCTGCTAAGAGTTCTCTTTTTAGGTCTGTACCCCATTTTGTATTGAATTATTTATTATTTTGATGTCAAGTTTCTTGAGTTCTTTGCATATTTTGGAGATCAGTCCTCTGTCATATGTGGAGTTGGTGAAGATCTTTTCCCATTCTGTAGGCTGCCATTTTGTCTTATTGACCTTTGCTTTACAGAAGCTTCTCAGTTTCAGGAAATCACATTTATTAATTTACTAATTGTTGATCTCAATGTCTGTACTAATGGAGTTATATTTAGGAAGTGGTCTCCTGTGCCAATGCAAAACTGAATTTCTATCTCTATGATGGTTTGAATGTAACTGACTGCCATAAGCTCATAGGGAGTGGAAATATTGGGAGGTGTGGCTTTGCTGGAGTGGGTGTGGCCTTGGTGGAGGGACTGTGGGGATAGGCTTTGAGGTCTCCTATACCAAGATAGGCCCAGTGACACAGTTCACTTCTTATTGTTTGTGGGTCAGGATGATGCACTCTCAGCTCCTTCCCCAGCACCATGTCTGCCTGCACACCACCATGTTCTGCCATGACGATAATGGACTAAACCTCTGAAACTGTAAGTGAGCCAATTAAATGTTTTCCTTTATAAGAGTTGTCATGGTCATGGTGTCTCTCCACAGCAATAGAAAACCTAACTAAGACAATCTCTTGCCCTACACAAAAGTCAGCTGAAGACAGATGAAAAACCTTAATACAAAGCATGAAACTTCTGAAAAAGTCAGGGACGACATTTTTAAGTGGAAACACCTGCAAGGAGTTTCTGAATGAAACTCTAATATCTCAGGAAACAATGACACAATCAATAAATATATTACATCAAAGTGAAAAGCTTTACATAGCAAAGGAAACAGTCACCAGAGTGAAGAGATGATCGACAGAATATTACAAAAGGGTCCCAGCCATTCACCCAACAGGACTCATGTCCAAACTACATAAAGAACTCAAGAAGTCAAGCAGAAGACCAGCATTGTTAAAGAAGAGATATCCCATGAGAAGGCTAGCAGAAAGAGACGTTCACACAGTGTTGGTGGGAATGTAAATTAGTCTAGACACTATGGAAACCAAGACAGAGGTTCCTCAGTAAAGGAAAATAAAAGTACTCTCTAGCATATAGTTGGTGGTATCCAGGCATATTGCTCAATACAATAAGGGGATTCTGTTTACTGAGGCACCACTCCTAGTACCCAAGTTATAAAAGCAGACTAGGTCTCACTGAGGGCCAAATGGTAAAGAAGATGCTGTAGGTGATGAGATAGCCCAGCAGTGAAGAGCACTTGTGTTCTTACAGAGAACCCTGACTCATCCTCACACAGCTGGTATCCTAGAGCCAAGACTAAAGACAGTGAAGGAAGGCAGGGAGAATAGACAGGCACACACACATGCACGCACACACAGACGCATACACACACACACACAGTAACACAAGATTCAGGTGATCTAGGCTCTCCGATGGAGAAGCCACAGCACCCTATAAGCTCAGTGTGAGGGTAGAGGATACCAAAGTGACATTCTCTACACACACTATCAACGTTCACACTCAGACCAGAAGCAGCCTGTGCCATCCCTCTGGGCCTCACCCAGGCAAAAGAAAAACAAACAAACAAACAAACAAACAAACAAACCAAACACTTTGCCATTACTCATGCTTCTGAGACTTTGGTTCTTGATGTGGACACACCCATGTCAATACATACACTCATTCTCTCAGGACATCAGTTGGCTCCTACAGGTCCACACATCTGTTCCCAACATCCACATGAAGACTCACAACTATCCATAACTCCAGCTTCTGGGGGATAGAACCCCTCTTCTGACCTCTACAGGCACCAGGCATGGACATGGTACACAAACATACATTCATGCTAAATACACATACACATAAAATAACAAATCTTTAGAAAGAAAATGTGGTACAATTTACATGTACAAACAAACAAAATAGTGTATTGTTGGGTAATATAGAAGAATCAAATTGTGCCACTTTCATGAAAATATATTTTAAAAAACAGAGATCATCATCATAAGCAAAATAAACCAGACTCAGAAAACATTTCATATTTTCTGCCATACATGAAACCTAGGGGTTTCTTTTGTTTTTGTTTTGTTTTGTTTTGTAGGCATGAAAGTAGGAGTGCTGCTCAGGAAGAGGCCAGGAGCCAAGGAGACAAGGTAGGGAGGACAAAGGGATCAAATGCCTGACAACAAAACCATACACGCAATAGATATACGCTAATAGAACAGCTTGAAAACCTGTTTGTGATGGGGGATTTCATGACTACAGATGTCAGCTGAAGGGTCCCATTCTTCACCTGTCCACTGAGCCCCAAAGACCCTACAATGGCCTCTTCTGGTCAAAGAGCTAAGTCCCTTGGATAAGGACACTTCTTGACATGACAGAAAAAAGCAGACATTCACACAATGCTTAAGGGAAAACAGCAATAAGACCAAGGTACCCAAGGAACCCAGAAGGCAATGTCCCTGACCTCCAGAAAACCACCATGTAGAAGGCTGTCCCCAGATTTTCCTGAGGAACAGAATAACCTGTGATCTCGGGAAAATGACTGAATGTCTCTCACACACTCATGTGCTGTTTCCGCAATATCCCGACTGATGAATCTCCCATGACCGAAGCCCATATCACTCTCCTCACTCCGGGGAGGGAAGGTGTTAAGGGGGCACAATGACATTCTCTCCCAGTCAACTGTCAAGGTCATGACATCTCCCTGTGTTCCTGTTTCCCAACTCTGAAGAGCCCCTGGCTGTGAGCAGCGGACCCCCATGAGAAGGTGCGAGCGACCCCTCTGCATGGCCCTTGTCTGCCCGCCCGCCTTAGAAGGAAACGATGCTCGCAGCGTTTCTAGTTTCCATGCTGTGCCGGATTGGAATCTCACCCAGCTCAAGACAGAATATATTTACCCCTGCACAAATCTCTTGATCATTTCTCCTTCAAATGTGGGGGAGCAGCGCTGAGAAGGTGGGAAGCGCGGAGCACATCGTAAATCCAGGTACGCTGGAACCGAGGGCTGTGGGAAGCGCATAAAGGCATCTCTGTGTTTTCATATTATTTTCTGTTTAAAATCGACATGTGTGGTTCCGGACAAAGAGGTTTTAGTGTGGAGGAGAGAGGGCTCAGTGTCTCTCTTTCTGGAAAAGTGGAGGGGTGTCAGGGAGACACTGCTGAGATGGGCTCCAGGGAGGAATCTACAGGAAACTAAAAATAAAGTCAAGGGCTTTCGAATAACTCTTCTTGGGAACTACATCCAGGCATCCAATTTCCCGAGATGCCAGCTGCTGGCTTCTGTGTGGCAGTGACTTCTGCATCCTGGCTGTCACATCTGAATGGGGACAGGTATGGACGGGCTCCCCAGGCTCCCCCATGCGGTGGGAGTATTAATTGCCACTTAAAATCTCCCCAACATGGGTGAGATTATCAGAGCCCTGTATTTGGCTGAGGGGTTGGAAGTGTGGTTCAGCGGTTAAAAGCACTTGCTTCTCTTGCAGAGGAACCACAGGGTGGTTCACAACCATCCCTGACTCCAGTTCCAGGGCATCTGACACACTCTTCGGACCCCCATGGGCACCAGGAATGCACATGGTCCACATACATACATGAAGGCAAAACTCACATACATAAAATTAATAAGATCTAAAACATCTATCTGTAAGTACAAAGAGCCAGACGGGGACCAGGAAGATGGCTCAGTTAATAAAGCACTTGCCTTGCAACAGTGAAGTTGTAAATTCCATTCCCACACATGTGTAAAAGGTTGATATGGTGGCAAATACTTGCAATTACAGGGTTGGAGAGGTGGAGACAAACAGGTCCCTGGTGCTCCTGACAAGGCAGCTCAGCTAAACTAGTGGGCTCTATGTTCAGTGAGAGACCTTGTCTGAAGAAGCCAGCTAAATGGCACCTGAGGAACCACACCTGAAGTTACCTTCTGACTTCCACACTCAAGCACACCCATTCACACGTGCATAGCACAGAGCCCACTGTGCATATGGCCCCGTGCATCAGAGCACACACTGATCCACACTACCAGCTGGAATTCTGACACTGTCCTACACAGTACTAGCTCTGTCTCTCAGATGTCCCCATACCTTGGTTTCCTGCTCTGTCTGTCTCTACCGACTGTTGTGAGGATTGAATTAGTTGGTATCTGAAAGGCACTTGCAGTGGACCAGCTCAGCATTCTGATGCATTTGCCATCTGGTCTAGTCAAGTCTCTTGAATAGCCCAAAGTTCTGAGTCTGCTAGCGTCATGGCTTGGAGACCAAATGTCCCTCAAAAGGATCATGTGATAAAGACTTGGTCCCTGACTGGAAGTATTCTTGGAGGTGGTACAAAAACTATGGGAGGTCCTTCTGTCTATGTGTTGCTATTATCGGTTAATGAATGAAGAACTGCCTTAACCTGATAGGGTAGAACTTAGGTAGGTGGGGAAGACTAAACTGAATGCTGGGAGAAAGAAGGGTGGAGTCAGAGAGAAGCCATGGAGCCACTAGAGACAGACGCTTGGAACTTTACTTGGTAAGCCACAGCCACGTGGCAATATACAGATTAATAGAAATGTGTTAAATTAATATTATTGTTAGCCAATAAGAAGCTAGAGTAATGGGCCAATCAGTGATTTAATTAATACAGTTTCTGTGTGATTATTTTGGGTCTAAGCTAGCTGTGCAGCCAGGAACCAACAAGCAGCTCTCTCCTTCTACACACTGCAAAGTGGGAATCCAGCTAGAGGAGCTGAGTCACTGGAGGTGTCTCTCTGAAGAGTGTGTGTTTCCCCCTTCTTGACACCTGTGACCCCTGAGGATCTGCAGTAATCTCTTTCTGTGGCAAGTATGTCACTTATTGTCGACAGGAGTTCTGAGTTTCTAGAAAACAAATTACAAAGGAAAAATATTTCTAATTTCTTGACCCAGGCACAGATTTCCCTTTTAAGGTGAAATATTTAAGATGTCATGACTGCACAAGGAGGAAGCCACAGGTAAGAATATAACAGTAAGATGGACATGGAGTTGGGAGGAAGAAGTAATGGTGTCCTGGGGGAGATAGATGAGAAGAGAAAGGGATGGATTTGGCTAAGTACATGGTATACATGTATAAAAGTGTCAAAGAGGTAAAAAAGAAAGGAAACTTTTATTCATCCAACCCCTTTGGAAGAAGTAGGAGATAACGTGCTGCCGCCATGGAACTAACAGGGTGGCAAGCAACAGATTCAGGGGACAAAAATAAGGGAGCACTGGGGAAGGCATGTTCTTCGACGGCACACTTGTGGCTAGCCTTGGGAGGTAGTGACATGATACAGGGAGGGGGAAGGGTTATGGCACAAGAAGTAGATAAAGGAATGAGACAGAGTAAAGGAAATGGCAGGAGAGTGAAGAACTCTCATGTGCAGAGGATGGAAGACCGTGCACCCCAAGGATACGGTGCCGGTGCAAAGTGCTTCCAGGGAAGGGGGTGCATTTGGGAGAAACAGCTGTCTGCTCCATGAACAGAGCAGATGTCTTCCCGACCGACAGCCAGGGAATCTGCAAGACAATGAATACCAATGCTGCCTCAGCAGGGCATCAATGTTCCATTTTACTCTGCATAGCCATGTCTAAATTCAACTTTTTGGAAAATCCATGGTATCTATAAAGTTTCCTCTGGCCTCCTAGTGGGTCCCCAACTTGTCTTGGCTGACATCTCAGACAGGGACTCAAAGGTGAGGTGAGAAGAGACATAGCCATGCAAAAGGCAAGACACACAGCAAGATTAATTAGAAGACTTGAGGCCCACATCCCATTTTAGTAGGAATCTAGCACAGACAGGGAGAGCCAAATCAGGCCCCAGGGAGGTGCCTAGGACAGATGTTCCTTTATTCATCTCACAGAGACAAGTCCCCACTGGAATGACACAATGCCCACACAGTGCTGTGGATTTTCCAATTATTAATGATGGATGTGGGACACACAAGGGAGATTGCTATGTGGATTACAAGCTTAATTATAGCTATAAAAACAAAGGATTTCAGCACGACTCTCTCTCTGTCACACACACACACACACAACACACAACACACACACACACCACTTCTTGTGGTTCATACGGCCCACATCTCACAGTGACATGATATCTCAATTCAGATAAATGACAACCATTAGAGACCACATCCAGGAAACATTCTGTGGGTAAGAATTTCATTTTAACAAAAAAAGATGTGGACACTAATACTCTGTTGTTTTTTTTTTTTAATTTTTATTTATTTATTTATTTATTAAAGACTTCTGTCTCTTCCCCACCGCCGCCTCCCCTTTCCCTCCCCCTCCCCCAATCAAGTTCCCCTCCCTCGTCAGCACAAAGAGCAAACAGGGTTCCCTGTCCTGTGGGAAGTCCAGGGACCACCCACCTCCATCCAGGTCTAGTAAGGTGAGCATCCAAACTGCCTCGGCTCCCACAAAGCCAATACGTGCAGTAGGATCAAAACCCATTGCCATTGTTCTTGAGGTCTCAGTAGTCCTCATTGTCCACTATGTTCAGCGAGACCAGTTTTAACCCAGGCTTTTTCAGGCCCAGGCCATCTGGCCTTGGTGAGATCCCGATAGAACATCCCCATTGTCTCAGTGTGTGGGTGCACCCCTCGTGGTCCTGAGTTCCTTGCTCGTGCTCTCTCTCCTTCTGCTTTGGACCTTGAGGTTTCAGTCCGGTGCTCCAATGTGGGTCTCTGTCTCTGTCTCTTTTCATCGCCTGATGAAGGTTAATGTTCAGGAGGATGCCTATATGTTTTTCTTTGGGTTCTCCTTCTTATTTAGCTTCTCTAAGAACCCGAATTATAGGCTCAATGTCCTTTATTTATGGCTAGAAACCAAATATGAGTGAGTACATCCCTTGTTCCTCTTTTTGGGTCTGGCTTACCTCACTCAGGATAGTGCTTTCTATTTCCATCCATTTGCCTGCAAATTTCAAGAAGTCCTTGTTTTTTACTGCTACTCTGTTGTTTTTAACTTGTCTTCATCAAGTATGGATTCTGAAACTGGATGTACAAACCTTTTGTTTCCAAGAACAAAAAAAAAAACTATCTTTTTTTCCACAGTGCACTTCAAAGGGGAAAAGCCGACCTGCATTGAAAAGATCAACAGTTCAACCTCAGGGGCAGCAGTGTGATGACTGTGTCTCCCGACCGCGCGTGTCAGAGTGTATCATCTGTAACACAGTGTGACATCTGTGTTGCACTTCTCCTAGTGAGCTGGGCCTATATTTAATAACATTTTTCTTCCAAGACTTCTCCAGTGATCTGGTCCGATATTTAATAACATTTTTCTTCCAAGGGAACTGGTTGATTCTTCACTCCAACATAAACTCTTCCCTCTCCAACACAACTGACTTACCACCTTCACCGTGAAGTTCAGATGCAAGGCAACTGTCCACCAGATAAGTGTTATGCAGAAAGGAAGGGCCAGGTGAAGGCAGTGTGACCCCTATTCCCAGGAATCCACCCCATCTATTGCCTGCTGACAGACATGCATTAAGAAAATTTTAATTGTATTATCTTTTACTTTTCTAATTATGGAAAAAGTTAATATATCCAAGGTGTAGAAAAGTTTGGTAGTATGCCAAAGTTCACACACCATCACCAAACTCAACAATTACCAACCTGCAGTTTAATTTTCCCTCACATCCCCCTCCCACACACAGAGATTCTTTTTAAGTAAATTTCATCTGCGATAACACTTCATTAGGAATTATTTGTGTCTCTGACCTCTATGTCTAAAAGATAAATACCATTTGGTTTTGTTTAGAAGGCGTGCCTGACGTAGAATCTCGTGTTCCCCAGCTAGCCTCTGGCTCATTATGTACCCAGAAATAACCATGACGTCTTGGTCCTCCTATCTCTACCTACCAAGGCTGAGATTACAGGTCTATGCCCCCACATTTCACTAACGAAAAACTTTAAAGCATGGCTGTAAAGAATCATGACACAAGTTTCCTCACCCTTCTCAAGCATCCACCGGGGCATTGAATTGTACTGAGCATCTGTCTTATTACAAGGGAGGGGTAACCCAGTTAGCTGCATGGTGCCAGGCATCAGTCACCGGGTCTTCAGTATTTCCCCTCAGGGGAGGGACCTTTCCCTGGGACAGTCAGTATCCAGAGAGCGCTCTGTAAACAGCAGAGGGCTAGGATTCAGGGGGCAGGGGGCAGGGGCAAAGGCCGTAAGGTAAGCAGGGTCTCTGCCTGATTTCTCTGTCCAACCTCTGCAGGTGTTGATCCCAGGGATCCGTCACTACCGTGCTCTCTGGGCATTCTCCCCAGCTCCCACACAGAATGCACAGGTAACGACAGCAGCTCCATCCTTGTTTACAAGTTACCACAAAACTACGTTCTGTGACTACAACTACTTAGACCACTGACCCCTGGTGAATAAGCAGCCTACCTTGCCCTCCTCTGTCCCCGGAAGAATAGGGATGCTGCTGTTTGGGTTTTAGATGTCCCTGGAGGGCCCATGTGGTCATCTCTTGGTCCTCAATAGTGGAAACTTTAGAAGCCATGGTCCGCTGGAAGGGACTTAGGTCATTGGAAGGCACAATGGGAACTCATGCCCTTCCTGGGTCTTTATTTCCTGGCTTCCATGAGGTAATCAAGCCTCCTCACCATGGCCCCTAGAAAGATGAACAAGATACCACGGGGACAACGGAAAAGACACAAGCAGCCATAGCAACCTCTGACTGTGGGTCATGACGAACCTTTTCTCTGTCTAAGACGACTACCTTGGGTTCTTTGTCACAGAGATGGGAAGGCGTCTAATAAGGAGAAAGGACTAGGAGTTCCAAACCTTTTGTTTCTGCTGGGAACTCAGTCCCATCTGACATCCAGAGCCCAATAACGGTCACTGTACCGCATCAACTCAGGTGTGAGTGACAGGGGTCGCTGTGAACAACTGGAGACGCTCTTGTGACTCAGGAAAGTCTGGGAACCAAGGCCAAGGGCTCCCAGGCTGTCTCACGGCACCAGGCATATCTACGAAGAGCAGAAGTTGGTAAGATATGGTGCTTAGAGACCACAGTCTAGATATGAAGAACGTTCGTTGCTAGGTCAGCTTTCGCTGGGGCTTTTAAGTGGATAGCACTAAGTTCTTTCCAAACAAATGTCCTCATGTAGATACTTGAAGGACTAGAATGTTCTCTGTTCTCTTTTTTATGTTTTTTTTTTACATACTAATCCCAGTTCTTCTTCTCTCCCTTCCTGCTCCCCCACCTTCCTCTCACCCCAATGCTGCATCTGCTCCTCAGACAGGGTGAGGCCTCCCATGGGGAGTCAAGGAATTTTGTCACATCCCCACACTGAGGCAGGACCAAGGCCTCCCCCTCATCTGGGCTGAGCAAGGTTTCTCTTCATAGGAATGGGCTCCAAAAAATCAGATCATTCACTAGGGATTGGTCCTGGTCCCACAAACTCATTTAACCACTCTGAATGCAACATGATTGACACTATCATGCAGTTAATCACTCCCTTGGTCTCACGGTGCGCAGACAACAGTCTTTCGTGACCAACACCAACCATCAAGAGGACTTTTGGAAACAACAACCAGAAAGGCTGTTTGTATGACCTCAGCTCGTGGTGTTTCCCCCTGGGGCCACCCTACAGGTCATTAATTAAAGTCATTTGATACAGTTATTTGCCGCCCAAACTCCATACACAAATTGATTTTGTTTCGTCTAAACTTTACTATCATTAACTTCATTTTATTCTATAACTATGTGAAGTAGTTTCACAGTTCCAGATCAAATGAGCAAGACAGTCCTATTCCTCACTGACACCTCCTTCTCCATTACGGCCCCACCCATTCTCTAGAGCTGGAAATTCTTGTTCATCCTCTCATTGTTTTAAATTTTATAGCATAGATATGTGTATGGTTTTCTATAAAAATAACATTCATCTTACTGTTTAATTATGGAAATTTCTGAGCTACATCATTCCGTATTTTTGTTCTGAAGCAGTTCCCCTTAGAAGTGATGAGAGAGATGCACAGCACACCTCCACTCACAGAGCTCTTGTCCTGGGGCCATCCCTGGTATACTGGTTCTCACATAACATCCCTGGTATACTGGTCCTCACATAACATCCCTGGT
>JABTXL010003013.1:478495-490391 GCA_025134845.1 Neodon shergylaensis
ATCCCTGGTATACTGGTCCCCACATAACATCCCTGGTATACTGGTCCCCACATAACATCCCTGGTATGCTGGTCCTCACATAACATCCCTGGTATGCTGGCCCTCACACAACATCCCTGGTATACTGGTCCCCACATAACATCCCTGGTATACTGATCCTGGTATACTGGTACTCACATAACATCCCTGGTATGCTGGTCCTCACCATAATGCTCAAATGGGGGATTTGCATCCTTATTTCACAAATACAGAAACCAAGGGACAGAGAGTGCTGTCCAGCATCACCTGCTCAGTGAAATGGAAGCAGAACTGGTTGACTTTCAGACTTCAGATTCAGGACTGAAAAGAAGCTATGGCCTGGGTTCCCAAAACTCTAACTACTTAGGAGGCCGAGGTAAGGATATGGAAAGTTTGAGGTCAGCCTAGATTCCATAGAGAGGCCATGCCTGAGAGAGGGGAAGGAAAGAGAGAGAAAGAAAAGGGAAGGGAGGAGGGGAGAAGGGAAGAAAAGGGGGAAGAGAGAGAAATTTAATAAGAAAATTCTATCTGAAATCAGCCTTTCATTAACCTTACATTCTTCTTCAAGTAGCCAATGTCACCATGGTAATGTCATTAGAGTCTCTTTGAGAAGTAAAAAACATCTCTTCCTAGTGGTCTCTTCAGCAGGAACAGGAAAGAGGGTGGACAAGGGACACCGGAAGACCTGGAAGAAGTGAATCTAACCCAAAGGGGAATCCTGCTTAGCATTTTTTGAAACCTACCAATTCTACAGGTCTGTCTCTAGAACTGTGTGACATGAGGCTTCTAGTTCATCATGGTTGTGGAAGACATCTAGAGTTCCGTATTTGCCACTATAGAGTAATGGAGAGGCTTGAAACACCCAGGCTGTGCTCCAGGGATAGCAGACAAGAGATATGGCCCACAGAACAAACAGAAGGGGATAGGGGAAAGGTCTTGGTAGAAGAATTAGGCCAATCTGAGATGGAGGAAGGGACCTAAGGAAAAGCCATTTAAAGTGCACTGTAGACTCCACAAACTGCACTCCCTAATTTTCAACAGCTTTGCTATCTGGGGCTTTAAGTCATGTCCGGGAAGGAACTGGAGGCAAAGCCGTGTCTAAGAGAAGTAGTAAGACTGCAGCCCTAGAGACCCATCCTTCTCTTCTCCACCCACCCGTGGACAAGTTGGCCGCTTGATTCACCAGGTGTGGATTTACACTCAACACCATCAGCTCAGCTACAATTATACCCACATGCCTTATTTATACCTCTTCTTTTTCCTCAGAGAGCCACAGGTTCTTCAGAATCCCATGAACTTTCTCTGAGACTCAAAGAGAATGTGAGCTTTAGCATCAGAGTACCTGAGGGAATCCTCCCTCTGCCTTATCAATCATGGAACTAAGGTGGGTGTGTGACTTCTGAAAGCCCAATTTTCCCACTGGTAGCATGGGGACAGCAATATACACTGGCTTGTTGTCCTCATTTATAAACACCCCCACTGCTTGGCTCATGGTAAGTACCCAAATGATGTCAACAGCCATTGCTAATCCAATCTTCTCCAATATCTGTCTGATGACTTATTCATCACCCTTTTCCTGTGATGTCACATTTTCTCATTCTGAATAGGACCAATAACAGAGTTTTAGGAAGAACACGGGTGTTAGATGTTACTTACCAACTTGGGAATTCATTAGCCCCAGGTTTAACTCCTGGCTTCTCAAACAACTCATTGAGTGACCTCAACAAGTAAGCTCTAAAACTTCAGGGAACAACTTTCCTCCTCTTGAAATGGAGACAGGCGTCCCCACCTTGCACAGCTACTTTGAGGGTCAGATCAAAGCTTCCAGAACAACACACTATACAAAGGTGATGAGCACCGTGTTGGCAATGTAGCTTGACTTTCCACGAAACATCTGTTAGCAGGGGCGGTGGTGATGACAGTGGAGGAGGGATCTGGGTTGTGTTTTGTTTTAAGACAGCTTCATGGAGGTCAGGATGGTCTCAGACGTGTAATGTAGCTGATGACCTCGAACTTCTGATCTTCTCACTTTACCTGCCAAGTGCTAGGATTGAAGGCGTGCGCCACCATACCCAGCCTGTAATGGTAGGTGCAGGTTTGGAGGGTGCTGGTTGAGACAGGGTCTTACTATTCATCCTCAAATGTATGAATAGTTGTGAATGTCCATGCCCCAGCCTCCTGAGTGCTACAGGCATATACCATCACATCAGGGTGGGTGACAGCAATTCTATCTCCTTTATCCTAGAGCAGAAAGGCTTCCCTTTGTCCCTCCCCTTTATCCAAGGCCTACCTCTCCTATTCTCACTCAAGCTCAAACATAAGAACATTAACATCTTAGGCTCTGCCTCTCAGAGACCAGTTATGCCCTCAATTAAACTACAGCCTTTCCACTTCCAGTGCTCTGGGCATGGGGCTTCCAGGTCTGTGCCCTTGGCACCAGAGACGTCTCCTTTCTTCTCTTCCCCTGACTCCTCTAAGTTCATTTGCCCTTTTTTTCCCAGACTGCTTTTCTCTTCTGTCTACACTCTATCATTGGGGAATCCTACCATCTTCATTTTCCTATATAATGGTAATATAAAGAAAAATCATATATATTTTCATTTTCCTTCCTAGGAGTTGTGAAGGAAAGCCTACGTTGCAATGGAGACCCCAGGATGTTGAAAAAAGTTGCAAGTACTGAGTCCATGGAGCATGCATACATATGTGTATGCATACATGTGTGTATGCTGTAGGTGGCAGGGCCCCTGGGAGCCCATATTGCGGTGCCATCCGGAGCCCCAAATGCTGGACCTGCACCTTTGTGACTCTGTGCTTGCTCTTCCGGACTTTGCATTTGCTTTATTCCAGTCTTTCCTCCTCTTTAGGAGAGGAGTGTCTGCTATGTCATCATATGTTGAAAATAGCTCATGATGAAGAGCTTACCTTAATCTTAGAACTATAAACTTGGACTTTGACAGCATGAGAACTGCAAACTTATGAGAACTTTTGACCCGGGATAAGTATATTACTCATTATGAGATGGCCATTTGCCTCTGGGAACCAGGATCAGAGTGTTATGGTTTCAACATGGAAAGTTCCCTAGAGGCTTTCCCTGGGTTAGGTTTCCATTGTAAAGATAAAGACTCTGACCAAAAGCAACTTGGGAAGGAAAGGGTTTATTTCACCTTACAACTCTCAGGTCCATCATTGAAGAAAGTCAGAACAGGAGTTCAAGGCAGGAACTTGAAGGCAGGAACTGAACCAGATACTGCAGAGGAACTCTGCTTATTGGTTTGCTCCTCCCAGCCTGTTCGGTTTGCTTTCTCATACATCCAGGATCACCTCCCCAGTGATGGCCCTGCCCACAGTGAATTAAACCCTCCTACACCAATCACTGAGGAAGAAAATGCCCCCAAAATCTTGCCTATAGGCCAAACTGATGTGGTATTTTCTCAGTTGGTGTTCCCTCTTCTCTAGCTTACATCAAGTTGATCAAACAAACAAACAAATGAGTCAGAACAAGGTTGGATCTCATATCCTGGCTTCTCAGGAACAGATGAACAGGTTGAGCCAGATCTGACATTTTTCAAACCCATGAGCCCTTGCTGTCAGACCTCTCAGAACCAGGAGCAGTGGACTTCTGTTGTGTATGAGACATGGTATTCGTTAATAGCAGCATAGAATGTCATGGGATATTTGTTTAACTGTGTAAAGCTATGTAGCTGTTTCACCTTGCCTGCCCAAGGCAAATGATTGGCCTAATGACAAGCTGAATGACCAATAGCAAGGGAGGGAATAAAGGCAGAGTATAGGAGAGTAAGGAAGAGGAGGATTTAGGTTTGAGAAAGAAGAAAAAGAGGAAACAGGGGCCAGAGAGACAGACATGGATGAAGCAGGGAGGTAGGATATACAGAATGAAAGAGAAGAAAAAGCCCTGAGGCAAAATGTAGATATAGAGAAACAGGTTGATATAAGTTATGAGAACTAGTGGAACAAGCATAAGCTAAGACTGAGCATTCATAATTAATAATAAGTCTCCATGTGTTTATTTGGATTGGTGGCCCAAGGAAAATGCCAACTACAATGGCAGGTCCATGACAGCTGATCATTTCGTGTACTGGGCTACAGCTAACAAAGCCAAGCCATGGTGAGGCCTGTGTTAGTGTGGTGGCTGTGAGGGAAAAGTCCAATTTCTCGGATATTTCAGCAGTGGTGGGGTCTGTGTTAGTGTGGTGGCTATGAGGAAAAAGTCCAACTTCTCGGATACTTCAGAGCTGGCATTGAACCAGAAAGCACAAAAAAGGAGAAACCAAAGATGACCCTCAGGCTTGGACTGTGAAGCCCAGTTTCTGTCTTCATTGGGGTCCTCTTAATGCTGCTACCCTCCCTTTGGGAACCCAAGGTCCCCCACTCCTCCCATGACATCTAAACTAAATAGATCACCGCCCTCTGGATGTCTCCTTTATCACAATATATTTAAAAAGAGATACTTCTAAATTATTTGAATGTGCCTCTCACCAACCTCCATCTGTATAGGCGATATTCACTCAGGTGCCTTGGGATAAAAATCTTTTTATCATTGACTGTTTCTTAAGCTACATTAGTAAAAACAAGCGTCTTAAGGATGAAGACAGCTTAGCTGTTCCAGGCGCTGGATTATTCTCCCCTAAAGGACTTACTCCTCAACACTCATTTTGGGCAGCTCACAACTATAGCCCCAGAAGATCCCATACACTCTTCTGGTCTCCCTGAGCTCCTGCATACCTGTGAGATATGTACCCCCCCCCACACACACACACACGCTTTTTAGATTAGATTTAAAAATTGCCACCTTAAAACATGGAAAGTGAGTCAGCTTAACTTGAGCTAGATCAGACCCCTTCTGACTGACCGAGTTATCCTGCCCAAAGCTGTTAAATTCTTGACCTGCAGCAGAGGACAACTGTGGAGGTAAGAAATTCCTTCCTGCCTTTGAAACTGCCAAGGGAAAAACCCAGAAGAGCCACTTCCAATATGAACCTTAGAAATCCAACCTACAGCGTCCTCAGGGCAGAGCAGCAGAGGGAAGGCACTGCAGGCATGGAAAATCACTGCCTGGACAGTCAGAGGCCTAATGCTGGTTTTATTTAGAAGTTACCTCCTACTGTGATTGGTGTGTGAATTCATGCCTGTAGGGCTGTAATACAGCAAACAGCTATGAGAAAGGACTAAGGAAGAAAGTGTTGGATGGCTAGCTTGACATGACCAAGGCCCTGGGTTAAATACCCAGCACTGTAACTCACCATCATCACCATCATCACCATCACCCTCTTCACCATCATCATCTTCACCATCACCACCACCATCATCACCATCACCATCATCACCATCACCATCACCATCTTCACTACTACCATCACCATCACCACCATCACTATCATCATCATCATCACCATCATCATCAACACCATCACCACCACCATCATCATCATCATCAACACCATCACCACCACCATCATCATCAACACCATCACCACCACCATCATCACCATCATCACCACCATCTTCACCACCATTATCACCATCACCATCACCACCATCATCACCACCACCATCATCATTACCATCATCACCATCTTCACCATCACCACCACTATCATCACCATCATCATCTTCACCGCCACCATCACCATCATCACCACCATCATCTTCACCATCACCACCACCATCATCATCATCACTATCATCATCATCACCATCATCACCACCATCATCACCATCACCACCACCATCACCACCATCATCACCACTATCACCATCATCACCATCACCACTATCACCATCATCACCATCATCAAAATAGAATCTTGGGGGAGGGGCATTTTTATGGAGTGTCTTGCAATGTTCCAAGGCTGTCACTTGAGTATCCTGGGTCATTTTCTAATCTGTGAGTTAGATGGCAGAGTATCTGGCGATCTCCTCTGATCAGGGAACGTGGGTGGGTATGACGGGGAGACCCATCACAGCTGTGAGAAGTCCTCTTCCAAAAAGAGATAACATTCCATGGTTGGCAAATAAAGCTTTTAGATTTTGCCTTGGTATTTAAGAAGATAGGCCCTTTTTTCTCAGCTTCAGATAGACCCTGCTGTACCGAGGTAATCCAAGGATGGTCTTGTCCTATACATTTGTTGTAGTACGCCCATACTACAACATACATTGGCTATTGTCATGGGAGCCCACCAGAGATGGCCACTCAGACACAGATTATAGTTAATTGAAAGTCTTCATTCCAGCCCCTGGGGCTGTATGCACTCAAGTGTTTGGAACCTAAGTGTAGGGCTGAGAATTTAGACCACGGGGGCCTTTAAAGGCAAAAACCACACCCTCTTATCTCACTCTGCAGCTCCAGGGGAGGTTTGCACAAGCAAGCAGTTTAACAGAAGCTAAGATAAGTGATTAGCTGGGGCATCTTGAACTCTAATTCCTAGAATAGTGTGATGGGTAATTTGCCATGGGATTCTCCATCAAGGAGATCAAATTCTGGTCAAACTTGAAATGGTCTCAGTAAGAATACAAGATGGAGGAACTTCTGTGCTGTCTTGCCCTGTTACAGTATGTGTGTCTGTGTGTGTGTGTGTGTGTGTGTGTGTGTATGATTGTGTATTTATAAAATTGAGAAGAAAATCATTAGTGAGAAATGGTTATTCTAATAAGAATATTTACAAAGTTAGGTATAATCTGAGGACTGCAGTCCCTTGAACTATCAAACATTTTGATAACATTTTGAAACTGGTTATACTTTCCTGATGAGTGTTTAAGACCATGTGGGTAGCTAGGGCTAATTGTTGTTTTTGTACTGTTGGGATCAACTGAGGTTCTGGTTCTCAGGGGTCACTTGGGCTTGTGAGGAATCCCGAGTTCCTCTAGACTTTCTTTAATCAGTTGTCTACCAGCATGAGGATAACTGAAGCCTTACTTGGCCTGGCTGTGCTTCCCCTGGAAGCACTGAGCAAAGCTTTGCTCTGTGTTGGTCCTCCTCTCTGCACACTGGACACTGGTTAGCACTCAGAGTGTGGTCTCCCTGGTCTCAGGGAGCAAGAGAAAGGGTGACTTTCCACAGATAGAGAACATTACTAGAGATGGCCCACAGTACCCTAGACCCTCATTGACCTTGGAGGATAAAGGGGAAAACATCCTTTCTTTCAGTCCCTTTGACCACATTAGAATAGCCTCCAAGTATGGTTATTAGATACCCAGAAAATCAGGTATTATCAATCTGGTATTTATAACTACTAGGTAGTATTTTAATAGTCAGGTATTTCTTTTTTGTTTAGTTTTGAAATTGTATTTTAATCACAACATTTCTCCCTTCTCTTTCCTCTCTCCAAACTCTCCCATATTCCCTTCCCCACTCCCATTGAAATTTATGACCTCTTTTTTCATGAATTATTATTACATGTACATATGTATTTTATATGCATATGCATTCCCAAGAATAACCTGTTGAGTCCATATAATGTTACTTGTATGTGTGCTGTCAGAGCTGACCGACCACTTGGCACTGAACAACCAAGGGGGTATTGGTGGCTATTTATCTTGCTTCTCCTTTCTTTTCTGCCTCCAGCCCAGGGAAAGGAAAGCTTGATTACAAACACATACTATGAACCCTTCTTCCTCAGACAGCTAAGAAGAGAGGGATCCCTCAACTCCTGCCTCTTTAGCCCTAACTCTTCTCCCCTGACATGCTGTTTTCTGTCTGTCTGTCTGTCTTCTCATGACATTATAACTTTTCTAATACATTTCTTATCTCCAATAACTCCAGTATTTCCCTTGAACCTACATCCTAAATCTTTCAAAATGAGAATACATTTAGCCATAAAAGTTTTGTTATATTACAGAATTTTATATTAACTACATAGATTTTGATAGACTTGCCTGAAAGATTTTAGAAAGAACTTGTAATTACTTTAAATAGTCAAATAAAATGAAAAGAGATAAAATTCTTTATGTCAAATAAAGTATCTCTAAGCAATATACATTAAAATTATTAGATTATTATTATTTTTTCCTAGGAATATTCTTGACTATGCAAGCTATAAATATGTCATTTTTATTAAGGTTGTGATAATTACAAAATGATGTACATAATATGTTTGTCAGATATCTTCATGTAATTTTTTTCAATATTTTTCAATAACAGGAATCACAAAAGATTCAACACCAATCAACAGTACCATTTAGAATTGGGTAAACTTGCCCTGTATGTGACAGGAAAAAAGGCTGTATTGTCAAACAAATCTTACCAATAAAGAATGACACCCAATGTCTCACATTTAAAGGGTAACTAATTTTTTTTAAATATGCTTTTGTTAAATGCCCTGAAAAATCTTTAATCTGGTCTTTGCTAACCAAACCCAAGAAGTAAATTTAAAAAATAAATTTATGTGAGCGTGGGGAAGGGGGACAGTCAGAAGACACTTTTGATCCTCTTCCCAGTGTGGCTACCTTGAACAAATCCCCTTTCCCTGCCTTTCTCTGTGATTTGTCTCTTTAATTGGCCTATCGAGGACGGGTGGCTAAGCCGAGCTTGTTAAGGCTTTGACCTTAAAAACTCCAGTAGCAAGCTTAGAAAAAAACCATTGAACAAATATGCAAAGAGCACCCTGGAGGTTCTCTGCGAGGGATGGCGGTGATGTCATGACTGTGGCACGACCACCCTTGGCTGCTATGCCCAGGGGCATGACAAACATAAACAGCACCTCCACGCTAAAACCCACGTCACCCCAGCCACATGAAATGCAGGCCGCTGGGAGCCAATCTAGCGTCTGCACTCCACCCTTGCAGTCACCACGGATCATTTCGGCATTTGCCTCTGCTGATGCGGAAGGTGACTGAGGAGAGAGAAGCCCTTACGTCAACCACCCTCCCCTGTGATGAAGCTCATCCTAAGGCTTGGGATCTGGGCTCTGACTACATCCCAGGGTTTACATATTCAAAGCTTCTGGTAACTGACAAAGGAAGCTGCTTAGTGGAGTCAGCAGAGAAAAGCTACTGAGGCACGGTCTGCAAAGGATCCAGAGGCTGGGCAGCCCTCCACTAGATGTGTGTGGCCCACAGAAAGGGATAGAGGGTCCTGGATCATTTAACACGGTTGGGAATGCTTAGGGCCTGATTCTGCCCTTTACTCCCCGTAAGGCCTCAGGGAAAATCCGAGTCCTTCCAAAATGCAGTTTCTCCACTTGTCACAGTTAATGCAGGGTCAGGAAATCATCCAATCAAGCAGTATGTGTGAATGTCTTAATGGCCACCCTGTGACCTGTGCAGGCGGGTAACCGTGAGTCGGGCGATTGGGAAGAAGTGGGGCAGTTGGAAGGGACCTTTACCAAGGCATTGGGGTGCTGTCCCAAGGATGGTGTCGCGCCTCCAGGCTGGCCATGGCGGCACCAATAACACACGCTTCAGCTTAGAGGGGCCACTGAGGGAAGACTGTGAATCTCTAGTCTAACAGAAGCTGCACTCCCAGCCAGAAAGAGGACCCACAGTCCCGTTCTTCCTCCGGCCTCCGAACAGCATTTACTTAGTCCAACCAGGGACCCTGGAGAAAAGAAAGCTTCCCCTAGCCTGGCTCAAACCAGGATGAGGAAGGCCAAAGGGGCAAATCTCACACTATAACTATGGACTGTTGGGGGGGGGGTATTAAAGAAACAAGCTCAATTTACTAGACGTGGGTTGTGTGGTGTTTTCCTCCAGAGTTAAATCCTTCCATCTCAGAAGGAGAAGTCTTTTCCTCAGAGACACAGGATGTGAAAAGGGAGGTAACAGCAAGGTGTTCTCAGGGGAGGTGAACACCTACCCTACAGAGGAGCTGCTTGGGGGAGAAAGGGAGCAACACAAAATAGCTTTGGGAAGTACCTGAAACTGACCAGATTTTCTAGGCTGCTCCTTAGTGCTGAGAGTCGCTCACTCAATCTGTTTACAAGCAGCTGGAGAAAGTAGAGCCAGCGGAGCTGCCTGAAGCCTATGCAACATCCCCCATGTTTCCAGTTTGCAGGGTGGGTTTTCGGGTCGCAGCTGTCTTGGAGTCATTTCTGTTCCAGTAAGCAACCCCTCACAGTGAGGAACCTTTTGGTTCCCCAATTTAGGTTTTGTTTGTATCCATATTTTGGTCTGTGATTGGCTCCCTGTCTGGGGTGAGTAGACATCTATTCATGTCTCACAAGGAATAGGGCCACACAACAGTGCCTAAGACTGTATTATTATAAAATAGGTACCCAAGACACTTTTTAATTGTTTAATCAATTACCCCCTGAATCAGATTCTGGTTTCTTTATGTATTTCCTATCTTTTCTAGAATATATATGACAGACAATTATTTATAGACATTAAACCATCCCATAATTTAAGTCTAAGTCTTAATCTGAAAGTAAATTCTGTCTTAGTTTGTCATCTATTGGTATCAGAAAGCCTGAGGCTGGGTAATTTACACAGAAATGAAACTTGTTTATCATAGTTCTGTATTCTGGTAGGCTCAAGGTCATGGGACCTATCTGCTAAGGAACTTCTTAATCATAGGGACTATCAGAATACACACACACACACACACATATGCATCCTATGGCTGTGGGACAATGTTCTTGTACCCTGTAAAGATTTGTCACTTGTATTGCTTTAATAAAATGTTGATTGACTAGTAGCCAGGCAGGAAGTATAGGCAGAACAACCAGAACAGCAGAATTCTGAGAAGAGGAAAGGCTCAGTCTGCAGTTGTCACCCAGACGCAGAGGAAGCAAGATGAGAATGCCTCTCTGATAAAAGGTACCAAGCCACATGGCTAAAACAGACAAGAATTATGGGTTAATGTAAGTTATAAGAGTTATTAATAATCCTGAGCTAATAGGCCAATCAGTTTATAACTAATGTAAGCTCCTGTGTGTTTCTTTGGGACTAAAAGGCTGTGGGACTTGGCAAAACAGAAACCTCTGTAAACATTCTATGACATAGATGTATGTATGGATGCATATATATGTGTGTGTATATGTATATATGTGTGCATATTGTGTGTGAATATGTATGCATGCTGTGTTTCATGAGTGTGTGCATGCATGTGTGTGCACATATATGTATATGGCATGATATGGTAAACTAGAAGAAGCCTGTCAAAGAGTTCACCATGAAAACAAAACCACTCTCTCTATAACCCATTGTCCTAGATTCATTCTGTTGTTTGATAAAACATCATGACCATAAGCAACATGGAGAGAAAAGGGCTTATATGATATGGCTTATATATCAATGTCACAATTCATTACTGATGGAAGTTGGAGAAGAACTCAGAAGAAAGAACCTGAAGGCAAGAACCATGGAGGACCACTGCTGGCTGTCCCTCTCTCTGGATAATTCATGGGTTCATGTTTAGCTGAATTTCTTATACCCAGGGAATGATGCTACCCACAGTGGGTACTCCTATATCAATTAATAGTTAAGATAATCCCCAGATATGTCCACAGGCCAATCTAATATAATCAATTCCTCAGTCAAAGCTTTCCTCTCTGATGATTCTCGGATGTGTCAAATTGACAAAGCTAACTGGGACATACATTAACCTACCAATAAGTTAATTCATTCTTGAAAACAGAACTCAGAAAGACCTGGCCTGAGAATACAATTAGTGGTCAACTCTAGAGATTGAGTGCCTGGCACGTGAATTTGGGGAACAAAAATTCAAATCACAGCAAGATCCACAGCAGAAAACACAGAGTCTGGAAAAAACTGTCTGGAACAAGAGAGCAAGCTTGTAGATGGGGTTGTGTGAGGAGGCAAAGAAAGAATTCCCCTTCTCCTCCAACACACACAAACTCCACATACACACCCTGCACACATACACACTACACACAATAAACACACCACATACATACATACA
>JABTXL010003013.1:497631-511148 GCA_025134845.1 Neodon shergylaensis
TCTGACTCACAATTTTGAGGCTCTAGTCCATTGTGGCAGGGAGGTTGATGTGACAGCATCATGAGGGAGTGGTCATGGTGCATCTGCATCAAAGAAAAATAACACTGGTGTTCAGCGCACTTTCTCAGTCTTACTTGTTCCAGGACCCCAGTCACTCACACTCTGGGTGGCTCTTCTCTGGTCTGCTGAACAGTCCTGGAAATACTCTTAGAGACACATATAGTTCTAAATCCTGCCAAACTGTCAATGATTACAGCTAGCAATAAAGAAGACAGCAGTCAATAATATCATATTCAAAACTTCTGGGACATGGTTCAGAGACCAAGCCAGCATCTGGTGTGGTGGCACATGACTATAATCTCGACACTCAGAAGACTGAGGTAGGAGGATTGCAAGTTCCAGGCCAGCTAAGGTGAATCTTGAGAGTCAAAGAACTTAGAGCAGAAATTTTACCAAATCTAAAAAAGTCTATTTAGAACTCCAAATAATCATGGCTAGGAAAACCCCTCTCCACATCAAATTGTCATTAAAAAGTACAAGACAAGGAAAGGACACACTGAAACTTGCACAGCAGAAGAGGCAGGTACTTATATAGGCACATCTACCAGAAGAATAATGGTGTTCAAAGCCAGATATATAGCCTGGAGTACCAAAAGCATTGAGAGAAATGGCAACCAAGATTTATATATATATATAATCAAAAAGAAAATAAAGCTCTTCCATGATAGCATAAACCCACAACTACTAAACCAATATTGCAGAAAATAAATGAATATTGCACACAGAAAGGGAATAAATAAATAAACACAGAGACGGAAAGCCTCAGAAAATAATTCTCAGTAGAAGAATACAGTATATTGAGAATTGGGAAAGAATTAAACTTTAACTCAGGAAAACAGAAATCTCAGATGGAGAAAGCGGTAACAGCTACAACCTTTTGATATGACCTTTAAGTAGAACACTCTAATAGGTGATAACTCAGCTGTCAGGACTGACGGCTTGAACTTAATCCCAGGTACCCACAGAGCTGCAACAGAGGACCAACCCCAGTGTTTTCTAACCTCCACATGCTACTACACCTTGCATTGGCACAAATGCCCCCCCACACTCATACACACACACACACAAACACACACACTAAATATTAGGCAAGATCCAACCACTTACTATGTGCAAGAAATTCACAAGAAAATCACAGATTCAAAGTGAAAGGGATGAACATGATATTTCAACCAGATGGAATCTGGCAGGAAGCAGGAGGATCAGTATTTCCATCAGACAAAGCCAGTTTCAAAACCCAAATTAATCAGAGGACATAAAGAAAATCATTACACATAATAAAGAATCCATCAAGACTATGTGATGAGCATAAATACATTTGCATAAAATATTGATGTATCCGACTAATAAAAACACTGCTGGGTGTAAAAACTGATGGACAGACGGAGCACTAACAATAGTGGGTGGCGTCACACACACCCCAATTCGCATCAGCAGGTGATCACCAAGACAAGACAAAGCATCAGCCAGGAAACTTCAGGGTTACAGGGCAGCATAGATCAAACTGATTTCACAGGAATCTACTCCTTTTTCCCACCCAATGGCTTTGGAAATCATTGGAACTGTCTCCAAAACAGACCATACTTTAGACTGTAAAAGCTTTTTAAGATACCAGAGAAGCAACAATTTCTTGTACCTGTCACACCTTAGTGAAGGAAAACTGAAGAACACTGGCAAGAGAAAATTCACACACAACAGTACATGTTTAATGCTTCATTGAAAAAATCAGGGTGGAAATTGAAAAATATCACAGAATCAAATAAAAATGAAGATAAAACTTACTGAAACCTTTGAGATTCCTCAAAAGCAGCTCTAAGAAATAATATATTGTTATGAATACCCACATTTAAAAAATCAGTTACAAATAATTTAATGATGCACCCCAGAGTCTTAGAATAAAAGAATAAATCAACCCCAAAATCGGTTAAAGAAATAAACAGTAGGGGCTGGAGAGATGGCTCAGTGGTTAAGAGCACTGCCTGTTCTTCCAAAGATCCTGAGTTCAATTCCCAGCAACCACATGGTGGCTCACAACCATCTGTAATGAGGTCTGGTGTCCTCTTCTGGCCTGCAGGCATACACGTAGTCAGAATATTGTATACATGATAAATAAATAAATAAATAAATTTTTAAAAAGAAGTAAACAGTAAATCTCAGAACAGTAACTAACAAAAGGAAAGAAACATCACAATAAGAAACTGGTCCTTCAAAAAGACAAACAAGATGGACAAACCCAGAGTCAACCTAAAAAGCCAAACAGAGAAAAAACTACTAAAAATAGTGACAGAATAGGCAAGATTAAAACAGACGTTACTAAGATAGAAAATAAGGGATTTTTTTTAAAAACTCAGATTCCAAAAAAATAAAGTAAAAAACTACAAGAAATGACTAATTTACAAAGATTGAATTAAAAGGGTATTTTTAAAACAAATCAAATTGGTATCAAGCAGTAAGATTGATGCAGTAAGTTTAAAATTTCCAAAAGAAGAAAAGCTACTGGCTGGACAGATTCACTCCTGAATTCTACCACACCCTTAAAGAGGAGCCAACATCCACACTCCTCAGACCGTCCCATGACACAGAAAGGGATGGAAGGCTTCCACACTCATTCTGAACTCAGTATTACCTTTTCACACCAAAACCAAATAAGTATACGACAGAGAAGTGGACACCAATTTTCTTAATTAACATAGACACAAATCAAATAAAATTCCACATTAAAAAATATCACCAACTCATGGGGGTGGACCGGAGAGGTGGCTCAGTGGTTAAAAGCACTGGCTTCTCTTCCAGAGGACCTGGATGTGATTCCCAGCATCCACATGGTGACTCAGAACTGTCTGTAACTATAGTCCCGGGATTTCTGACTTCCTCCTGGCTTCTGTGGGCACTGCACCTACATGCAATCAAAACACCCAAACACATGAAATAAAAATGGGAAGAAAAGTAACATTTTAATTAAAGCAAAATATTACAGGTTGAGATAAAGTGGCTTTCACTCCAGAAAGTAAAGTTTGGTTGAACATAATACACATCAACAAACATAATGCCACATACAAAGAGAATCAACTCAAAACCAATGATCATCTCCACAGGAACAGAAAGGGCCTTCACAAACCTACCAGCCCCTCATGATAAAGGCCCTGAAAAAACAGGAAGAGAGGAACCATAACTCAGCCTGATCAAGGGTGTGTGGTACACAGCAACAGCTCACCAAAAGCTTTTCACCCAACATCAATAGCAGGACGTCAATGTCCACTGTCTTCATACCTAGTCATACACGATTGAATCCTAAACCAGAGCCGTAAGAAAGAAGCTGGAATAAAAGGGGAATAAACATAAAATGAAGAAGTCAATTTACCTGTTTGTGGGTGTCATCCTACACTGGAGATACTCTAAAGACCACCGCCTCCACAACACACGCACAGACACACACTCACACACATACACGAAACTCTGATATCTTGGAAACTCTTTCAGCAAAGGGACACAAAATCAAAGTACAAAAAGCTGTCTTTTTTTCCATCAATAATGAATACATACAGTGACAGTCATTATTTCTCATACAGGAGCTGGAAAATTAAGTTTAAAAAAAAACTGTTGAACAAATGTTTCTGGCTATACACACATGGTAGATCCACAGCGCTCACTCCACAAAAATCAGCCCCAAATGGACCAGAAGCTTCGTGTGAGGCTTGCAAACACGGAGGAAAGAGTAGGAGAAAACCCCAAGACACCGCAGAAAAGCCTTTCCGAGATGAAATACCACCAAACGTGAAGAATGAGAATAAAAAGCTCCTACCTAGCAGACAAAACACTTTCTAGAGAAGCAGCCTGTGCAACAGAAGACTCCTTGCTTTCCCTGGCTTGCTCAGCTAACTTCCTGACAGAATCCAGGTCCACCTGCCCAGAGATGTCTCCACCTGCAGCAGGCTGACCCCTCCCACATCAACTAACAATCAAGGAAACACCCCACAGACAAGCCCATGGGCCAGTCCGACCTAGGCAGTTCCTCAAATGTGAGTTCTCTCTCCCCAGATAAGTTCAGGCTTGTGTTGAGTTCACGGAAACTTACCGGCACAGGGACTCAGGTCCACAAAATATGAACAACTCAGAACATTAAGCACTCGAAGCGCCAATAACCCAATCAATAAATGACATTTTCCAATAAATGGATGGTTTTCAAATGAAAAAATACAGTTCCCATGAAAAACAGTCAACATTTTTACCCATTTTTAGCCCAATGAGAACTACCCCAAAGTAAGCCATCGTTCTCCGCCAACACTTGGTTGGCTTAGGAAGAAGGGCATGGGTTCAAGGTCAGACAGAGTGCGATGAGCTGGAGGCTAGCCTGTGCTACATACCGAGAAGCTGGACAGTTATTGTTCAGTGGTATAGTTTACATGGTACAGATGGACAGGGAGGCCTGCGGCAAAGTGTGAGGTTTTTTTTAACTTTTTATTAACTCTTGGTGGATTTCACATTATGCATCCCAATCCCACTCATCTCCCTGTCCCCTCGCTTCTGCTCTCTGCCCTCTGCCCTCTGCCCTCTGCCCTCTGCCCTTGCAACCTCCCCCCACCATGGCAAGATATTTAATCACACCATGAACCCTGAGATTGCATTGTTTACTGGAAAAAAAAAACTGTTTCTAGCTCTGGTGTGGCTCAGCCCTAGCACACACCTGTAATCCAAGAGCTTGCTTTCTGCATGGATACTGTAAACAGAATTAAATAAAGTCAACCATAGGCCAAGAGAAGCAAGCAACCCATTGACAGGAAGTGAACATAGGATTATTAAGAAAAAAACCATAGAGAGTAAAAGGGAGTCAGGCAGATGGAGAGATGCACAGGAAGTAGAAGGGAGGGACGTTCAGTCTGAGGAGGCTTTTTTGAGATGACATAGAAGGTGAGAAGTTTCTGGGATGTCAGTCAAAGAGGAAGGTCATCTGGGCACTTGCTCTGCCTCTCTGAGCTAGCAGGCTTTCCACCCCAGCATCTGACTCCTGAGGCTTTTTTGGTAAAAATCAAATGATTGAGATTTTAATAAAAACTACAGCTCCCAAAACAAAATTTAAAAACAAAACAACAAAAAACAAATTTTAAAAAAAAAAATCTCTGCATGTGGAAGCTGTAGCGTGGTCCAATGAGTCACATGGTTCACCCCCTTTAGTCCATAGATCTTTAAGTATTCATTGCAAAGAGTCATTGGTTAGGTTGGAGGTCTTTGTCTTCTGCTACTCCACGGATACTGGGCCTCACTGGATTCCTCTTGACAATCTTATTGTTGCCTTGTGTGGAGATCCTGTAGCTTCGGATCTGCAGGTCCAGCAGTTCATAGATGAGGTGGGTTTGGGGATGAGCTCATAGCCCCGGTCCTGGGCCTGACTGGTAGCTTGTACCGTCCACAGTACTTGACGGTACTATGCCCATAGTGCAGCACCTGCACTAGGGGACGGTTTGCGAGCCTCGGGCAAGCACCTGGAGATTTAAACGGTACGTACACAGAGACACAGGGACGCGGATCATACTTGAAACAAGAAGGCCCCCTTTATTGTGGTCCAGGGCAGCTTATATAGGGACCCTTAACTGACAGCTATGCCCCAGTCAAACCCACCAGAAACCACTCAGAGCAGCTGCAAACACAGGCAAACAAGTTGTTTTGCTCAGAGCAGCTGCAAGCATAACAAGTTGTTTACAGGAAATTCAGGGTCTGGGGTCCACAGCAGCTGGGTTGGTCAGGCCAGTCTTCCCTAATTGTCACAGCGGTGGGGGGGGGGCGGAAGCAAGCTCTCCAGCACTGCCCCAGCTAACTCACCCTATGTGGCAGGCAGCAAGGAGCGGGACGGTTCTGCTCTCATGTCCCTCATGTCCTTGGGTCCCCCTCACCCACACTCACACCACCAGGGCCAGCTCCCTGTTCTGCCCAGGTGACATGCAGGGTACAGGTGAAGGTCCCGCTCTCCATCCAAATCGCTGCACTTGGTGAGAGGAACGGCCAGCTCTCCCTGTCTCCTGGCTCCAAGAGCTAGTTCTCTCACTGGCCACAGGAGGCAAGGGGCAAGGGGAAGGAAGGCATTTTTTTCCTCATCCATGCCTCCACATGGTAGTGAGGGGGAGGTGGGGTCAGTGCTGCTCTCACGCCCCCACCAACGGGGTCAGGTCTCCTCTCTTGCCCAGTAGAGGTGCTGAGCCTGCTTTCCTGGGTGCTGCAGCTGGTGGGGCCCACGGCCAATTCTCCCACTGTCACGGGCAGTGAGGATCAGGGAGGGGTAGGTCATCTCTTCCTTGTCCACTCCACCATACGCAGATGGAGGGTGGGGCCAGGTCTCCCGCTTGCCTTCAGCCTGCGCCTCCTTTAGTGGGGTCATCTCTCCGGTGCTGCCCAAGCTAAGCGCTGCAGTTGGTGAGGAGCAGGATCAACTCTCCGGCTCTTGCGACCCCTGCAATGGGTGGTGGGGGCTACGGGCAAGGGACAAGGGGGGGGTACCTTTCCCTCACCCATCCAGTGACAGACAGTGGGTTTAGCTCTTTCTGTGCTGCCCTGGAGAAGTCCTGGGCCCACTCTCTAGGGTGGTTCAATTAGTGAGGGGCAGGGCCATTTCTCCCTAGTGCTGTAGCCAGTGAAGGGTGGGGCCCACTCTGCAGCTGTCCTCACTGCTTCTGGTGGTGATGGAAGCCATGACCATCAACATAGACTGCAGCTGTGACAGCTATGAACACAAACATGGCCCCTGACAGTAGCCGAGGTGCAGAAGACACGATGGCCCCGGATAGCAGCACAGGCTACTCAGGTTTGCATGGCCCCAGCAGAGGATCAACCCTCAGATACTAACCTGGCCCTAGTTGGTGGCCCAGGCCCCTGATGTCCGCATAGCCCTAAGTGGCCCTGCGGGCCATGGACATCAATACAGACCCCAGCTGTGACTGGGCACGGTTGCATAGCTTGTAGCTCCAGCATGGGAAAGTGGAGACAGGAGGATTCTGAGAGCTCACTGGGCAGCCAGCTTAGCCTAAGTGGCAAGCTTTCAATTCTGTGAGAGACTCTGTCTCCAGGCAATGAGGCAGAGAGTGAGGAAGACAGCTGGCATATTCTTGGGCACCCACGCCTTCGTGAGCACACAAGATGCCCCACACATACCCCAAAATAAAACACACACTGTCAGGCCGGGCGGTGGTGGTGCACGCCTTTAATCCCAGCACTCGGGAGGCAGAGGCAGGCGGATCTCTGTGAGTTCGAGACCAGCCTGGTCTACAAGAGCTAGTTCCAGGACAGGAACCAAAGCCACAGAGAAACCCTGTCTCGAAAAAAACAAAAAAAAAAAAAAAAAAAACGCACACACACTGTCAAACAACAGAAGAGGCCCGTTTATATACAATACTGGGGAAACCCCAGAGAGCTCACAGTACAGCAGAAGAGAGGGAGGCGGAGTATAAACTGGGCCTCTCAGGTGCTCACAGAGACAAGGGGAGGTCCCTAACACACTCCCGATTCTAAAGCCTGCTACAATTCCTACCTTAATGTAGTCACCCACTCTTCCAAAAATATTTAGTGAGCACCACTTTTAGGATTACACTCCTGTTTAGAGCGTAGGTTTCCTGGGGGTGGGGGGGGTTAAAATGTTGAGTTCTGGACTCATCAGAAGGGTGGAGCCCCAGCCATAGCTGTCTCTGCTGGTCGCCTGCAGGCATGAGCTTCAAACTACTGTTCCGGCAGCACTAATTGCCTGGATTTTATGACGTGAGAAACAAAGCTGACAGCTCTTTAATTTCCAAACTGCTCTAATGCTGAAGACAGGTTCGATTTATTACCACTTTAACCTTCACATCTCCCCAGTGAACCAGTCTCTAGGGCTCTACTATCCGTTCAACCTCTGGATCTCATGCACAGCCGTGGGTGTCTGTGAGTCTGGACGGACCTGATGCTTTGTTTTTCTGGAGAGACCCCAAGAGGTTCTGATTTGCTGGCTCCTGGATACGCTCTGAGCATCCAGGTCACAGACAGACATGACTCTGGTCCCCTACTCTGCCAGCCAGCTCCACACTGGGGGCTCCGAAGCTGCCACACCCAACATCAGTAGTGACAAAACTTTCCAGTTTTTGTTGGAGTGAAATATATCCACGGGGGGTGGGGAGCAAAAAAAGAAGGGGAGATGGAAGTCTTTTAAGTTTGTATGAACTTTTAATTATAAGGCTTTCATAAAAAAGAAAAGAAAGAAAGAAAGAAAGAAAGAAAGAAAGAAAGAAAGAAAGAAGAACCCTAAGGGTAGAATTGGTTTTAAGTTCATCAACTGCTTTCACTTAAAGAAAATTAGGGGTTCCCTGAGTTTGAGAGGCACCTAATTGCACAAAAGCCAGGAAAGAGAGCTCAGTTTCTCAGCCCGGGAGTCCACTGTAATTAAATCCTTACTAATTCAGAGTGGAGTGCTTCTACAGGGATGCTGAAGTTTTTAATATCTGGGGTTTAAGTTTAATTAATGAAACCGATCAAGTTGTTTTGTGATAAACAGAGCCTAGAAGCAAGGGGGAATGCTTTTCACGGAGAAAACTTGAATGATTGCCCATTCTCTTTTGTTGCCCTGATTCAGGAAGTGAACTAAAATGATTAGCTTGATCTAACTTCATCAAAACCCACAAGGCGCATTATAAAGCCTCCCAGAGAGAGGAGACTCTTTCCCGGAAGGTAGTTCAGTGATTTCATGAAACTGTCCTAGGCTCTAAGGCCACATCAACGCTTCCAGGCACTCAAGTCTGTCTTTATGCATACAATTTTCATCGGCTTTATTATGACATCTTTTGAATCTTTGCATCAAGCTGGGGAATTACAAGAAGTTTTAATGTGTTCACAGCAGTGTCCCCCACGCACTTTCCAAAGATCATTCTCTAGTGTCCATGACTTTTCCCATTTTCTGAGGGTGAACCAGAAATCCATGGGCCAATTCCCTGTCATGAAGTAGTATTTTTTTTTCTTCCATTATTTCATAACGTCTTGGCCAAACTGTCACCATAAACTCTGTCCCACCCAGCACAGGTTTTAAGTTGGGCCTTTAGACTGAGCTGAAATCAAGGAATCAAGAGTTCCATGGCATTAATCCAGGCTCATATTTTTCCCTAAAGAAAACTATTTCCAGAAAAGTCCATAAGATATGTAGCAAATTCCTTTGTGACCATAGATCTTCCCACAAACTGTCCTTGCTGGTCCTCGACGGCTCGGGACATCCATGCATCAAAGTGTCATGTCCTGCCCCTCTGGAGACCAATGCCCACTGAAGACCAATGTCCACTGGAGAATAATGCCCACTGGAGACCAAACAATGCCAACTGGAGACCAAACAATGCCAACTGGAGACCAATGCCCACTGGAGAACAATGCCCACTGGAAACCAAGGCCCACTGGAGAACAATGCCCACTGGGGACCAATGCCCACTGGAGAACAATGCCCACTGGAGAACAATGGCCTTCAGTGGTCAGTCCCCTGGTTTCATTCATCCGTTTGTTTGTTTTTCTAGTTGAATGATAATTTTTGTCAAATTCTGTCATTTGTTTCTGACCAACCATACACAATTACACCATCCAGATAGTAAGGAACGCAGGTCTACCCAATGGAAAGGAATCAGAAGCCTAGAGGAATCTGTCCAGGATTTCACAGGCAGTCCCGTCTGCCTGTCTGGTTTCTGTGAGGACCTGTCTTCTAGGCGTAGGACCTGGAAGAAGGAGCAGAGAGGGCAAAACAAGGCACGCTATGGAAACAGGACCAAGCAAGTGTCTCTGGGGCATGTGTTTTCATCAGTAATTACTGCATGCAAAGTAGTGGGAAAGTTTCATTGTGGTAGTTTCTTAGATTCTGCTTTGTCCTTGTTCATGCCTCTCCTTCTCTCTGCTCTCCATCGCCCTGCCTAGTCTTGGGGATCCCTCCCTCCCCCAAGCAGTCCCCATTTCCTTCATGTCACACATCCCCCCCCACACACACACACACACGAGCTCTACCTACGGCGGAAAACATGCAGCGTCCAGAGTTCAGTTTATTTGACTTAACATGACGATCTTCCGGTTGGGATAGGCAAATTATTTTGGGGTCTACATATCAGACAAACTATGGTGTGTGACCCTTAGAGGCCAGCAGAGAAACACAGTATTTCCATCAAATGTCCCCTCTGGTCTCTCCTCTTCCCTGATGGTTCTGGTTCTAGGCGATGGCACCATTACAGGGCAGTCTTCTAGCTTGTTTCTGCTTAGGGCTATCCTGGGATCCGCTATCTTTCTTGTAGAAACATGAAGATGCCAACAAACTCTTTCATTAGCGCGGTGTCAAGCCTGAAGGGCGGGGCCTTCTAACCTGCTGTATCCAATCAGGTCTCAGGGACGATTATTGCGGTCCTCGTTTGCTTTTGTTGTTTGCTGTGGCCCTGTGTTATTCTTGTCTGTTGCTTTTTTGACTTGATGGCTCTTTTTTTCCTGTGGGGTTGGAGCCAGGGGGCCAAGTCTGTGACTACATAGCCCAGCTGGCCGGGAACTCAATCCTCTTGCCTCATCCTCCCAGATGCTGGATCACAGCTGCACTGCCCACGCAGGCGCTTGCTGTTTGGACTAAGTCACGCAAACTGAACCGTAAAGCCCCGAGCACCAGTTGTCCAACTTTGTAAGCTCTTTACCTCTTCACGTAGCAGCTTCTTTCCTGGATCTATCGATAGCTTCGGAAACGTTTTTCAGTGTCTGTGACATCCAGGAAGCTAGAGGGCCCCACCACCACCACCACCCATCAGTCCCTGGTTCCCCGGGGCTTTCTGTCCAGCGTCTGAGATGAAATGGGGTTATCCTCAGCTACGTGGCAAGAGGCTAGCCTGGGATGAAGCAAAGATAACGGAGTTCTCTCTTTTGCAAGGCTTCATCTAGGAGCGAGGGCTGCCTCGCTGGTACAGAGAGCAGGTTTTTGCTATTCAAAGCTATTTTCCTAAGAGTTGATGCCAGCGTTCAACCCAGAGCTGGGGAGGCTGCTCTTCTCCGCTGCACAGGCTCCCTCTCTCTGTCGTCGAGGTCCTCCTGCTGGCTCTGGAGTCCCACCTCGGCTTTCTCCCAAGCCTGTCAACACTGCTCCCAGTGACTGCCAGAGAAACCAGGCAGCCTCTCCACACCCTGCCCTTGGGACCAGGGGGATCATCTTCTCAGCCTTCAGCAGCCTGTGGGAAGGCCACGCCTGGCTCTGCCTGGCTCTTTGCAGCGGAATTGTAAGAGAGAACGAAAGAGGAAGGAGAAAGAGAAGAGGGGATAAGAGGAGATGCTGTGCTCGAAGAAGGTGTGGCCTGAAGGCGCATGGCTGATGCGAGTGAGGCTTCATGCCTGTGTTTTTCGGTCATTGGAGCCAATTAATTCAGCTCTGACTGATGTGAGAAGTGTTCAGGAAATGTCTTCAAGCTGTGAAAATGTTGCTCACAGAAGAAAATAAGAAAATATATGTACTTAGGCAATAACCAGACTCGGTTTGCTGTTGCTACTGCTGTTTGGGTGCCAGAGGTTCTCATGTATCCCAGGCTGGCCTCAAGCTCCCTATGTGGAGGACCTGGAACTCTGGACCCTCCTGCCTCACCTTCTGAGTGCTGGGATTGCAGTGTGTGTCTCCACGCCCAGCTGCCTGAACAGCCTTCTAGGATTGTTGTGCTTTCTTTACTAATGTCCCGACCTCAGAGGAGAAAGCCAAACTGGAAGGTATTTCCAGAAGTTGATATTCAAAGAAGGCAGAGTAAAGCAGCTCTGAGTTAATGGAACCGGTTACCTGAGCAGAACAGGTCCAGAGCTCATTGTTGTTGTTGTTGTTGATGATGATGATGCTTTTTGCTCTTTGCTTTTGTTGTTGTTTTTGTTTGTATCATTACAATTTAAGTCTTTTAAAGCATACTTCTACAGAATACGTATTCTTTGTCATGGATGGAAATGTTGAAAATAAAGCCAGTCAGACACAGTGGTACAGGAGGTAGAAACGCGGCCTTGAGAGCCAGGCAGGAGGACCAAGGCTCGTCAGACTTCAGGACAAGTGGCTGCCTAGGGTGCTCTGGCTACCCGTCTTTCCCTACTCGCCTGTGACAGAGTCCTCCTGGCTGGCACAGCCCCCCACCCTCCCCACCCTCCCCATTCCCCCACCCTTCCCACTTTCCCACCCTCTCCACCTCCCCACCCCACCTCCTACCCTAAACCTCGCCAGCCCCTGAACTTTGCTTCCCTACCCCCAGCTTCTCTTTTCCTATAAACCAGCCATTTTGTCTACATGCCCACTTGGTTCCCACAAACTCTCTTGCCTTCTGGGTTCCCAGGTACTCTCTTTGCTCCTCTCATCTTCTCTCTCACTCCCCACTCCCCTCCTCTCCTGGCTCAGTCTGCTGGCCTGGTTCAGTCTGGACCCTTCCAGATGTCTCTGACTGTTCCTTCCCCCATATCTACAATTAGCCTTCTCCTCCGCCATCCCTCGAGCAGACCTACCTTCATTCTTGTCATTCATAGAGACTCTATTTAAAAATGAAATAAGCCGGGCGGTGGTGGCGCACGCCTTTAATCCCAGCACTCGGGAGGCAGAGGCTGGCAGATCTCTGTGAGTTCGAGACCAGCCTGGTCTACAGAGTGAGTTCCAGGACAGGCTCCAAAACCACAGAGAAACCCTGTCTCGAAAAAAATAAATAAATAAATAAAAATGAAATAAAACCAAGTCAGGTTGTTTAGAGAAATAAAACTGTGTGTGTCTGTGTGTCTATTTGTGTGTATGTCTATGTGTGTGTCTGTGTGTGTCTGTGTGTATGTATTTGTATGTCTGTATGTGTTCTATGTGTATGTCTGTGTGTGTCTATGTGTATCTATGTGTGTGTCTGTGCATATCTATATATGTGTATGTGTCTGTATATCTACATGTGTATGTGTCTATGTGTATCTGTGTGTCATCTGTATATGTATGTCTGTGTGTGTATCTATATGTCTGTGTGTCTCTGTGTAGTCTGTATACTATACCTTTGTGTGTATCTATGTGTGTCTGTGTCTCTGTGTGTATATGTATGTATGTATCTGTGTATGTGTGCGTGTGCGTGTGTGTGTTACTTTTCTATTACTGTGATAAAATACCTTGACTTACAGAAGCTACAGAAGAAACAGTTTACTTGGGTATGGTTTCAGAAGAATAAGAATCCATCATGGTAGAGAATTGTGGCAGCAGGTGACAGACAGGAACAGATGATAAGTCATATCTCCAACTGCAAACAGGAAGCAGAGGGAACCACCTCAAATAGCAGAAACCTTTAAATGCTCAAAACCCACCTTCAGCCAAACGTCCAACAGCACCATACCCCATAAGCCTCCTCAAACAGGGTTATCAACTGAGGACCAGTTCTTCAAATGTGGGACTATGGAAGATACCTCATTAAAATTACCACAGTGTGTGTGTGTGTGTGTGTGTGTGTGTGTGTGTGTGTGTGTGTGTG
>JABTXL010003013.1:511158-533550 GCA_025134845.1 Neodon shergylaensis
GTGTGTGTGTGTGTGTGTGTGTGTGTGTGTGTGTGTGTGTGTGTGTGATATCATGTCTTACTTATCCCAGTTATCCCAGGCGTCCACCACTTACTGTGCAGCTAAGGATGACCTTGAACTTCCCATTCTCCTGAATGCTAGGATTGGAGGTAGATGCTATGTGCTACCCCTCCCAATTTATGCAATGCTGGGCCTTGAACCAGGGCTACAAGCATGGAAGACATAAATTCTACCAAGTGAGCTATAGCCCAGACCCTGTATGTGTGCTTTAAATAGATCGTTACCTCCATAATCAAAGCACTCAGCTGGGATCCAGAAAATAAATTTTCACAGGGACCCAACTCCATCTGAAAAACTGCTGCTCAGAAAACCACTTCTACTTTTATCAAAACTCATAATTGGTAGTAATCCCAAGATATAGAATTTTAATTTTGAAAGGAGACACTTACACCATATATCAAAAGACAAAATAGGAGATTCAAAATGATCTTTCCAAGAGACTAATCGCATGGAAGTCTGAATGTCTGACCTTACCATAGCGTGGGATTTTATCTGGACTGGAATCCACGCCCCACCCTTAGTCCTCAGCATCCATTGCCCCCCAATACCCGGCTCCCTGAGAAGTCCTACGGAAGCACTCAGTGGGAGGGGCTTCCCTCAAATGCTCAGCTTGTCTGTCAAACTGAGTCCCCATTCTCACGGGTCTCAGAATAACATCCCTGCAGGATTCCCAGTCGGAACCACAAGAATGCTCCACACAGGATGGTAACTGCAACACGATGGTGTCATATGGAAAATTACAGTCTTGGACACAGTGTTTTCCCCGCTCCAATCATTTAAAATAGACAGGGTGTTGGCGCAAAAACTATGCTTTCGTTCCTGCAGGATGGGGGGGGGGGGCTCTTCTCAGAACACACCCCCTGGAAACAACAACCTAAAGATAAAGACACATGAGTGTGCTCCCTCAGTCCACACTTGGAAACCACTCAGACCGTGTCAGCTGAAAGGAAAATCTATTAGAATATACATTTATATCCTAAATAAAAATACCTATTCAATTGACAAGACAGTACCTAATACTGTATGAGATTCCTTGCAGCTCAAGTTGAAAAATGATGAGATTTATTGACATTATTATAATATTTACTGTGTTACATAATATTTATTTTGGCCATATCCTCTACATAAGGCTGTTGTGGAATATCCCTTTACTCTGTGTGAAGATATTTCACTGTGATTGGTTTAATACAAAGCTAAACGGCCAATAACTAGGCAGGATGTGGGGGGCAGAGAGAATGCTGGGAAGAAGAAGGGTGGAGTCATAAGGAGTTGCCAACAAGACTCAGAGAAAGCAGGAAAGAAACACTGGCAGAGTAAAAGTAATAAAGCCATGAGGCAGAAAGTAAATTAACAGAAATTGGTTAAGTTATAAGAGCTAGTTAGAAATAAGCCTGAGCTATGGGCCGAGCTTTTGTAATCAGTAAGAAATCTTGGTGTGGTTATTTTGGAGCTGGCAGACAGGACAGAAAAATCTACCTACATAAGACAGGATTAGTCCTAAAAGAATTAGAATTCTACATAGCAGGCATTTGTGAAATATCTGTAAGGACTGATAGATGTCAAAACCAAATCCAAGAGAGCAGACTTCAAGTTTCTAAAGTGTGTTTCTGTTCATTCATAACTGTGTCCCCTGCACCTACCCAGGTTGTACCAGTAGCAGAAACTTAAATAATATATGGAGCACAGAAAGTAGTGCAGAGAGAAGGACAAAAAGACTATTTCAGGTAGATGAGCTGTACATGGCGGCAAACAGGGCCCAAGAATGATATTAGTTAGAAAAACTGGCTGACCATTGTGACCCCTGCCTGTCACCACAGCACACGAGAAGGTAAGGCAGGAAGTTTACAATGCCCATGCCAGCCTGAGCTTCATACTGAGAGCCTGTCTCAAAAACTGATAATAACATTTTTGAATTTAAAAAAAAAAATCAGTCACCAGCCTTCGCTAGAAATCCCTGTAGTGTGGAGGGCTGCTTGTTGGTTTCTGGCTGCCCGGCTAGCTTAGACCCAAAATAATCACACAGAAACTGTATTAATTAAATCACTGCTTGGCACACTAGCTCTAGCTTCTTATTGGCTAACTCTTACATATTAATTTAACCATTTCTAGTAATCTGTATATCACCATGAGGTCATGGCCTACCAGCAAAATTTCAACACATTTATCTCCACCAGTGGCTCCATGGTGTCTCTCCAACTCTGCCTTCCTCCTACCAGCATACAGCTTTCCCTGACTACCTTAGTTCTGCCCTGCTATAGGTCCAAAGCAGTTTCTTTACTCATTAATGGTAATCACAGCACACAGAGGGGAATCCCACATCATCTCCCCTTTTCTGTTTAAATAAAAAGGAAGGTTTTAACTTAAACATAGTAAAATTACATAAAAACAAAAGAGTTATCAACAAGAATTACAGTTACAATATTTAGATCTACTTTATCTTTTATCATAACTAAGTAAAACTATAACTATCTATTTTCAACTCCATCAAAGACTCCAGAAGGATATGATATTACCTAAGTAAGCAGGAAGTACATTGTAAGCAACTTCCAAAACTCTAAAACTGATAGAGACATCTTGCTGCCTGGACAGTCACCCAAAGTTCTTCTGTACCATTGGGGTATCCATCTTCAGCCTACAGGCCTGTAATTCAGCAGGCTTTTCCACAAAGCAGGAAATTTCAAAGACAGTTCCACCTAAACTGGAAGTTTGTCAGTCACATTTTCCCATCTTCCTCTTGAAGTGTCTTCCACATCAAATTCCTTTACTTTTCTCATAAAGATGAGACTGGTTCTTCTCTCTGTGCTGCAAGTGAGTCTACAATGTCTCAAGAGAGCCCACAATCCAGCTGAACTCTCTCGGGAGAGCATACCACTCAGATGAACTCTCTTAGGAGAGCATACCACCTAGCTGAACTCTCTCAGGAGAGCACACCACCCAGATGAACTCTCAGGAGAGCACACTGCTCAGCTGAACTCTCAGGAGAACACACCACCCAGCTGAACTCTCTCAGGAGAGCACACCACCCAGCTGAACTCTCTCAGGAGAACACACTGCCCAGCTGAACTCTCAGAAGAACACACCACCCAGCTGAACTCTCTCAGGAGAACATACCACCCAGATGAGCTCTCAGGAGAACACACTGCCCAGCTGAACTCTCAGGAGAACACACCACCCAGATGAACTCTCTCAGGAGAGCACACTGCCCAGATGAGCTCTCTCAGGAGAACACACTGCCCAGATGAGCTCTCTCAGGAGAACACACTGCCCAGCCAGGCTCCCATCCCTCACAGCCTAGTCCATCCTCTACTTTTTCCTCCCCAGTCCTGAATGTTCTGCCTTCTTTGCTGACTGTGTGTGGGTATCCTGACTCTTTCTTCCCAGAATCCCAATTCCAAATGTGTTTAAGTAGTTTAAACCAGAGTTTTAATGTTTCCAGTGTAAAAATAATGAACAAACCATGAAAAGTGTGTTTTCTTGTTTTGTCTAGGAGACACTTGCTTGTAAAAGATCAGAGGTTGAGTTTAGCCACGTGGCAGAGAAGAGACACTAAACATGTCTCCTTTGCTAACTTTCTATAACGGGAAGGGTGAAAATCTTCATATCTTCAGCTTCTTTCTATCTTTTCCCTGTTCTAGTTCCTGAACCTCACAAGCCTCAGGAAAGCCTTCCTGGATTTCATTTATTCTTCTTTCCTGGGTTTGAGCATGCGTGCATGGTACCCATGGAGGCTGGAAGCAAGTGTCAGATGCCCTGGAACTGGAATCACAGTTTCCAGCAGCCAGGTGGATGCTGGGCTCCAAACCAGGGTCCTCTACAAGAACCCCAAGTATTCTTAATGGTTGAGCCAGCCCTCCAGCCCCAAGATTTACATTTTTTATTCATCCTTAGAAGAGCTGCTTGCTGTTACATACACGTGCTCCAATGTATATAGCTTTATGCCTCAAAACACACTTACTGTTAAATAAATAAATAAAAAGTTATGCTAGGGGCTGGGGAGAGACTCAGATAGAACCTGAGTTTGATCCCTAGAACCATGTAAAACAGCTATTGTCAGAGAGACTTCCAAAACAATACAAGCTATTATCATTGCTCTTGGTCTCCACCAAAACTATATGGTAAGAACCCGTTGCTGAAGACACCACAAACTTTGCCTACAGGACATAGATAAACCAGTCTTCACTTTCACTGGCCAGGAAACTCTCCCTGATAGCTAGCTGGAAGGCACTAAGGAGGCTACTGGCAGAGAAAAGACATCAGGAGTCTTATCCAGTGCCGGGCCCCATATCTACAGAACCAACATGTTAGGCAGGATGCACCCACTGGTGTGGTGTTGGCAAGGCTGTTTCTGGAGTGACCGACTACTCACAGGAGGGAATTCATGCCTGGTACTGTAAACATGGTCAAAATCCAAGGCCGTGGAAGTCACAGTCTCTAAAGGAGATCATATTGATGCTGGTTTTCTAGTTATTAATGTTGCTGAACTACCTTCTAAATAGTTGTTTGTAGCTATAAATTTGCACTGCTCCCAAGATTGGTCAGAGGAATGTCTCACTGTGGTAGGCTAATGCAGAGCTGCTTCGCTGTTCAAAGTGCTGAGAATAACAACTGTGACCACTCACTGTGGCCAGGATATTTGTATCAAACCCGCTCCCTTCCCAAGGAAGATGGGACAAAAGAATGTCATGTAAAACAGAGACTGCCACTCAGACCTGAATCACACAGAAAGCTATATTAGTTACAACACTGTTCAGCCAGTGACTCAGGCATATTTCTAGCTAGCTCTTACATCTTGAATTAACCCATTTCTATTAATCTGTATATTGCCACGAAGCTGTGGCTTACCGGAAAGTTTCCAGGTCTTTCTCCTTCAGCAGTTCTATGGTGACTGTCTGACTCTGCCTACTCTATATATCTCTGGATTTCCCACCTAGCTTTACTCTGCTAAGCCATTGGCCAAAACAGCTTCATTCATTGTCCAGTAAAAGCAGCACATAGATAGAAGGACCTCCCACATCAATGTCAGAGTGGAGGATGGGGAGGAAGGCCCTGATATCCTGCCTTCGGGATATGGACATAGCTGCTACATACATGAACTCAGCCACATGATCACCTACACAAGATTGAGCAATAGCAAGCCAACTAAAATTCCAGCACGGATAAGGCTCCCAGGCTCCCAGGACCCCTGTCGGGGACCAGCCCCAATGTAAATCATTTCTTACCAGCATAGAGGTGTAGTGGAGTGGGGGGACGAAGGCACAATTCACACAACAGTATAGGAGGGAGTTTTGGGGATTATTCAGATCCCGAAAATGCCCACATTTATTTTTCAAACAGCTTTTATATCTACATAAACTGAGGGGGAGGTAACAGAAGCTTCGTTAGCATTCTTTTCCTATGTGGGGGTGGGGGATGACTTAAGTCACAGTTTGCTTATGTCCCCCTCTTCCCCAGGTGACTTCATAGTTAAAACAGAAGGAGCAGAAGCACATTAGCATGACCTGACCACTTTCAGGACCGCACCGGTTTGCTTCACTCTCAAAGGAGCTGGGTGACCTCCTCCTGTGTCGGAAGGTGCCAGATGCCCCAGTTAGTCCCACAGCTACTCCAACCGTCAGACAAATGTGGGCAATGGCCTGCATTCTCAGCTCCCACAGACTCCAACCCTAACTGAGGAGCTCTTGGCAGTTGATGGTTGCTGGGGAAAAGAGTTTTCCTTAGGAGCGAGGCTACTAGTGGGTCCCAATGCCCTGTGGATGACCCCAGACTCAGGTGCACATGAGCGGCCATAATTAGACCCCAGGAGCCAATAAATATAAAAGTAGGAGTGAAATTGAGAGGGAGATGTGACGGGGCCCAGCGGGGCATTTGAGGACAGTAATGAGGAGTAGAAATGTCATGATTGATACAAACTTTCAAAGAAAAGATGATACACTGTGACAAGCCTTTAATCCCGGAGAGGTAGAGACTCCAGGAGGGTTGCTGGCCAGTCAGCCTAGCTGAATCAGCAAGCTTCAGGTTCAGTACATGACCCTGTCTCAGAAAGGTAAAATAAATAAATAAATAAATAAATAAATAAATAAATAAATAAATAAAGATGGTAATTGGGGACAGCACCCCTGTCACTCTTGCCTGTACACACAATAGACCATGCTGACCATCAGGTAAACTCAGGGTGACAGGTGCCCATGTGTACATAGGTACAGACATGCTACTCCTGCGTGGGAGATGGCAGGGGACAGGGAAGAGAGCAGGACACCGTTAGATTCTGTAGCATAAGAATATTCTGTAGCATTTGTGCCTTGCATTATGAGAGGGCTACTGTATATATACGAAAGGGTGCCTTGCCCTGTTAGCCCCCATACCAGAGAAATGAAAGACCCCAGCGTGGGCAGACTGTGTGCACAGCTGCAAAGAAAGGAGGATGGAGGGAGAATACAGGTGATAGCAAGCAGACACGCACCAATGCCTTGGATCTCGGAGAGATGGCACTCCCCGTCTGACCAGAGGGCTGGCACTAAACTTTGGAATGATTGACAGCCTTTAAAGATAGCAGGGAAAGCCAGGCCTAGAGTTATGAATCCACCATCTTCTCAAACAGATCCCTTTCTGACTAAAGCGCAAACTTGAAAGGTGAGCGCCTCTTCACTCTCTGTAACAGTGTCAAGAAAGGAGTTTCTAACCTTCAGTCTCCTGGCTGCCTATCAGAGCCCTTCCATATTTTGAAGAAATCTTTACTCTCTCACCCAGATGACTGAGGACGTAATTATAGAAGCCAACTTGATTGGAACAAGTGAAATCCCCGCTAGCTCACAAGCAGAAACAAGTGGTCACGTAGATGAACCATTTGAGATCAGTTCCTCTGCAATCCATTCATCGTCCCCACCTCCACCCCGTGTCTGTCTGCCTTCCATCTCTCTCTCTTGGCCCCTTCTGCTCTCCAAAGCCCTCTCCACTGGGAAATAGCTTCCTCATTGTCTTCATCAATGCCTTGCCCTGGACTCTCCCAGACGTCAGCTGGGAACTCTCTGGGGAACGACGAGACAGACTCGAGCTTACCTGCTCACCTTGACATTGACCAAAGAGGAAGAGGACGTCATTTAATAACTAGGAATCCCAAAATAAATCAATAAACCAAGTAACATAAAACTTATTTTCTGGCAGAAATCTGCCCTCTACAAAATGCCCCAAGGATGATAACAGGATAGAGAGAGACGGATTCAAGCTGAGCAAAATCCCTCTGTAACGCGGCCTTCATCCACGCACTGGAGATCAGCATCCGGTTGAGTTTGGCTCCCATCATCCCACCCCACCCACTGGTGAGAAGCTTCCTGGAGACTGGCGGCCTCAGGCCGCACCACTCTGGCCTGCAGTTCCATCACAGCCGACACTGAAGGAGCTGGGCAGTATTCGGATGATGGCAGAGGCCAATTTGAACCAGGTTCAACCTGTTCAAGATCTCCTCTCTCACCTCTACCCTCTGGCCTCTGCACTTCTACCTTGTCTTTACCCCAGAGGCAGAGGAACTTCTGTTTTCCTCAGTTATTATCTCCATGACCTAGCCCAGAGCCTTCCTTCCTCTGCCTTTGCAGTGTTTCCTCCTGTGCTGTACTTAGGTTTCTCTGACTAACACAAATTGGCTTCAAGTAAAGCAAACAGATGCAGCAATAGAATCTTAAATCACCAAGCTGGAGAGGGACTCCCAGCTGCTTCCAGAGGACTCTCTTCGACGTCTTCTCTCTAACAAGTCCTCTGGGATTCTATAGGAAGTGCAGTAGACAGCATGGATGCTCAGACCGAGCAGAGACGGAAAGAAAGCCTTCTGTGGATAACTCGGGAAACAAATGCAGCCCCTAACTTCGTGATGTTCTGAAGAATCCTGAAAACGCGTTCCATGTGTGTGTGCGTGTGTGTGCTTACCTAATGACAGTTGCATGCCAGAACCCTCCAGAGTCATTTTTAAACAAGAATTCACCGGGAATTTTAACTTGCCTCTTAAAAGATAAACTGCCCAGAGCTGGAGAGATGGCTCAGCAGTTAAGAGCACTGGCTGCTTTTCCAGAGAACCTGGGTTCGATTCTCAGTACCCAAACTGTGACTCATAACCATCTGTAACGCAAGTCCCGGGGACCTGATGTTCTCTTCAGGCCCCACTGGGTAACAGAAACACATGTGGTACACACACACACACACACACACACACACACAGGCAAAACACCCATACACATAAAATAACTTTTAAAAAATGCCACATGCGTCTAGATGTACACACATGGCATCCCAGGTACACAGTACGATCCCCCAGCATGGCGGTCAGGCTGAAGATGTAGCTCAGTTGGCTGGGTGTTCAGCATGCACAAAGCTGCAACCCTGGCATGACATAAATCCAGTCAGGGTGGCCCTCACCTGTGATGCCACCAAGAGGTAGAGAGAGTGGATCTGAAGTTCAAGTCATCCTTGGCTGGAGGGTGAGTTTGAAGTCACACTGGGCCGTGCAAAACCAAGGTATAAAATCATTCACTCAACCGTGTATTCACACACCTGTCTAGTGTACCAGTCACACCCAGCCGCCAGCAGCGGGTCACTTCCTCTAAGTAAACCTTGCCAGATCCCAGCATTCTTTCCCGTTGCCACTGCAGATCTCCCAGGTGGTCAGACATGCTGTAAAGATGGTAAAGACTGTCCCCCTGTCCCCATCCCAAGTTCCACCCCCCTCTAGTCCTGCAGAAGCAGCTGTGCATCAAAGACCGGGCAAAGCCAGTCCTGACCACAGGCGAGGCTGTTTCCTATCCCTGCTTTAGCCCAAAGCCTGCCATATAAGTGCTGTGTGGGTCGAGGCAATCTGTCAGTAATTACCTGATGTTTAAAATAATAGTAAAGATGCTCCAAATAACACACTTTTAGTGTGGTTTTTTTTATAATGGTCATAATTTTTTTCTAATCTGAAAACAGTATAGACATTCAAATTTAAACTAACAATAAAGTAATCTGAGTAATAAGGTAAAATGTACATATTACAGTCAGAATTAGATTCCTATTAATGCTACTGGTAGGTAAAACAATTCAAAATTAATATGTTCATATCATTTCTGCAAATGTAAAAACTCATAAATGCATCTATAAGTCAGCACCTCCAAGCTCCACCTTTGAGGTTTAGTCAGCGGCTGGTGGTTAGCAAAATGCTATCTGGATTACCACTGACATGTCTCATAGCTTGACAGAGTTCGCAATCTGCAACGGAGAAAAAATTCTCTATAAAGGTCAAATGAGGCCTGGAGAGCTGGCTCAGCAGTTAAAAACACGAGCTGCTCTTGCAGAGGCCCCAGATTTGGTTCCCAGCTCCCACACGGCAGCTCACAACCATCAGCAAATCTAGTTCCAGGAGATTCGATGCCCTCTTCTGGCCTCTGAGGGTACTGCATGAGCATAGAGCACATACCATAAATACATGTAATGTATAATTAAGAAATATAGGTTAATAGAGAGCCATCTTTAATAGTCAAGCTTGTAGTCATGTTAGTTAGATTTTATAGATATATAGAGATATATTTCAGTTAGATATTCTTCAAATCTTTCAGAGTCCTTCAAAATATGGCATTTAAAATGTTTTAATAACTTCAAGACAATGAGACACTCTGCTCCTGGCAGCACCAAGCTACTTCAAGAGGAAGATGGGCATCGAAGAGGCTCCTTAGCCATTTGGGCAAGAAACTGCTCTTGTCTGGACTGCTTCACTGGATATGCAGGACCTGCAGAGAAATGACTGCTGAACTTGCCTAATGGTGATATGATCCTTCAGGGTTCCTGCTTCATGAAAGAGTCTGTGAGACATTCTGTAGGACACAGAAGAAAGTGACTGAACTGTCTTTGAAATTTCCAGCTTCATAAAAAAGTCTGCTGGATACTATGGGCCTGTAGGCTGAAGATGGATGCCCCAACAGTACAAAAGAACTTTGTGTAAATGTCGAGGCAGCAAGATGTCTCTGTCAACTCTAGAATTTTGGAAGTTGCTTACAATGCACTTCCTGTTTATTTAGGTAATATTATATCCTCCTGGAGTCTTTGATAGAGTTGAAGAATTTATAGTTATAGTTTTCCTTAGTTATGATAAAAGATAAAGTAGATGTAAATATTGTAACTGTAATTCTTGCTTGATAACTGTTTTGTTATATGTAATTTTACTATGTTAAAGTTAAAACCTTTCTTTTTGTTTAAACAGAAAAAAGGAAATGGTGTAGGAGGTTCTTCTGTTCATGTGTTGATTTCATTGGTTAATGAATAAAGAAACTGCTTTAGACCTGATAGAGCAGAACTTAGGTAGGTGGAGAAGACAGAACTGAATGCTGGGAAGAAGAGCAGAGTGGGAGACACCATGGATCTTCTGCCTGAGATGGACGCTGGTTAGAATCTTGCCAGTAAGCCACAGTCACATGGTGATACACAGATTAATAAAAATGGGTTAAATTAAGATGTAAGAATTAGCCAATAAGAAACTAGAGCTAATGGATCAAGCAGTGATTTAATGAATACACTTTCTGTGTGGTTATTTCAGGTGTAAGCTAGTCTGGCGGCCAGGTCAAACAAGGGACCCGCTCCTCATGTTAACAGGAAACCTGGCCAGTCTTCTACCGGAAGACTGCCTCCTGTGACCTGCTTTTCTTCCAAGGGATCCCCTCTTCCTTGCCCCAATCTTTCTATCCTGATCACTCTTCTCATCTTCTCTTACTCTTGCCTGATCAAGTTTCCGATCTGCTTTCCTAGAAATAACTTTTAAAGTCCTCATATCAAATTGAGGCACTGAGCTGCACCCCATAGGACCAAACCAAAACCACTACCACCCCATGAAATGCTTCTACCATTGCCACCTCACCAGCTCATGGTACTTCTTAATTCGGTTGCCTATTCTATTTTAGAGCTGTTCCAGTCCAAACTCTGTGGTTTTCAAATTATTCCTGTGCACGTAGGTTTCTCCCTTCAAATGGGGTACCCACTAGGAAAGCCTTTCTCAGTCTTGCCTTCTTCAGAAAATGTCACACCCGGGATTAAAACCCTTCCTTAATTCATGCAGGGAATCTATAATCAAGAGAAAGCCTGGACTTGGAGCCAGCGAGGTAAGTCAATGGGCAGGGCACTTGCCCAGCAAGCTTGAAGACCTGACTTCAATCCTGGAACCCACATAAAGGGTGACAGGGAGAATGACTCCAGAAGGTTGTTTCCTGAGTTCCATGTGGGATAGCACACTCACACACATATCATATGTGCACACGTGAAAATAAAGTTGAAAGAAATTTAAAAAAAAAAAGAAACATCCTAGACTTGAAACATTACCCATTACCCTATAAATATGTAACTTTATACTTTTAAGTATCAATCTTAAAATAGTATATTTAAATTTAATATTTCAAGAAAAAGGGGGGAGCATGAAAGGGGGGAAGGAGAGCAGGAAGGGGAAGGGGAGGAGAAAGAAGAAGAAATGGCTGCCCTTGGACCAGAGGAAACTAGAGTTACTGTTTTCTTAGAAGAAACAATAAAAGTCATTTCAGAAGAACTAATCTTCCAAAAAGTTCTGATCATTTCATCAGAATCAAGTAAATCTTCACAGACCGAGTTTTGCTGCAGAATGACCACCTTCACCCCAGAGCATGCTGGATTTTAGTTTCATGAAGGGTGGCATAAAGGATGGAGTTGCAACCATGATATAGCACTTGTCTGTCAAGTGCAAAGAATACGGCTGTGAACCCATGAGATAAAAATGATGCTAGCATTTTAAACCAGCCTGGTGGGGCACATCCTCAACTCCAGAAGATACAAAGAGAGGAGATTCTCTGTAAATCTAGGGGCAGACTAGTGAGCATAGGGAGTTTCCAGCCAGCCAGAGCTTCAAGTGATCTTAAATATATGTGTGTGTATTAAATATATGTTAATATTTATATATAACTTAAATGTGTAAGTAATTTAAATATAGTATGTATCATTTAAATAAACACAAACTAAGGAAGAGAATTCAATTCCTCTTAAACATACCTCACATTTTTTAAAAAAAAGTTGTTTTTTTGCAGTTAAAATATAATTACACCATTTCCTCATTCTCTTTCCTCTCTCCAATCCTTTGCATGCACCCTCCCCCTGGCTCTTTCTTAAATTTATGACACACACACATATAGATATATATGGACTTTAATATATTTATATATCCTTTAATTTATATATATATTACTTTAATTTCTTTAATAGTTGTTAGTGTGTGTGTGTGTGTGTGTAAATATAGAAATTCAACCTATTCAGTCTGTATAATGTTACTTTCATGTATATGACTTCAGGGCTGACCACTTGATATTGGAAAACCATTTGGAGGCTCTTCCCTGGGGAAGGCTATTTTTCCTGTTTCCAGCATTCCTTAGTTGCCCATAGTTCTTTGCGTTGAGCTGAGGCTTCATGAGATGTTTCCCTTCCCAGTGAGCGTGTCCACCAGTGTCATCATTGTTCAGGTCTTGCTTAGGTGGCCGTATGGATGAGACTTCATGGGTGTAGCTTTCCTGGCATTTCTAAGAGACAAAAACCTCACATCAGAGTTCCTGTTCCTCTTGCTATATCTTTACAGTCTTCCCACACCTCTATCCACTATGGTCCCTGAGCCTCAGGTACAGGAGCTGTGTTTGAGATGCATCCGTTGGGTCTTGGGACCACACAGCCACTTTGGAAGTTGGCTGTGTTGCCAGCTCCAGGCCTGATTCCCCTCTTGTCGCGTAGAGAACTGTTGGCTACCACCAAGGCATGCACGCTGCTACTATACCCTTATGAATATAATCTCACGCTGGTCACTATGCTGGCTCATACGCTTCCCAGCTAGGAAGGACTAACGCTTGCTTCTCTCCCTTAGAAGACGGAACGGCACCGTGGGAGCTCCTCTTCAAGGAGAGACAGCTTACATCTGGTTCCAGGACCACACGGGGGACTTTACCTTTGCTAGATTTTTGCATCTCATCTTTGTAAAACAGATAAAATGTTCTCAGGAAGTAATATGTTCTTAGTTTTTTTCCTAAGACCTAAAAATCATTGACATTATCTTGTGCTTGTTTGATGTGCACCGGAATTTCAGGATGTTCCACTCTGCGTTGACAGACGTGACATGAAGAGCCAGTCCAGCCTGGACAGAGTCGCTTGTCTCAGATATCGGGCGCATGCGGCATGGCGAAGCAGGGGGAAGCACACACAACATTCCAGGGAGCCCTGGATAGTAGAGCATTATAATCCAGCGGGTGGTGCTCTGGCAGGATCTGCAGGAGCCCCACAAAAGTTGATGGGCTAGACACTGAACCCCAAAATCCCCACTGACAGTTTAATAATATCTAGAGGAGAGGCCCCCATGACGAGATTAGGGGCTTTATAAGGAAAGAGACCTGAGCCATGCTGCCTTCCTTCACACCATGACACCAAGAAAACCCATCAATGAATAGCTGTACCAAAAAAGAACCAAATGAAAGAAAATATCATTTCAGAAGACAATAAGGTGACTCGACAGGTAAAGGCACTTGACACCAGGACCAACAACCTGAGTTCAACCCCTGGAACCAAGAGAGCAGCAAACAAGGGAACTGAGTCCTGACCACTGTCCTCTGTCGCCGCGAGCTGAGTAAATTTCTATTGTTTATAACTTGCTCAGCCCAGGGTGTTCTATTGCAATCTTATGAAATGGGCTGAGACACGACTCAGCTCCTCCTGCAGCTCCCTAGTCTAAACCGCTCCTGCCCGCTCTTCAGCCCCACCTTCCCCAACTGTCTGAGCTGGAGGTGGTTTTGGATTCTCCTCCTGGAGGTGGTCTTGGATTCTCCTCCTGGAGGTGGTCTTGGATTCTCCTCCACAGGGAGCTTCAGGGAAAATACAATAGAGATGGTTAACACCGCTTGAATATTCAACACACAGCCCCTTTTTAAGAAACTGAAGTTCAAAATCTGGGGCCTTCCAGCTGGGCCGAGTACAGCTGTGGTCCCCTGCCATCCCTTTGAAACAAAAAGCAAAGCAGCCATAATAAAAATAAAATTTGTACTTAAAAAAAAATGTTGGTCCTTCCCCACTCATGTTTATGTATAAACCAAACACCAGCAAAACAAACTGGTGGTTAAACTGGCATTTTAGTTACGAGCCAGTGCATTAACCAAACAAGCCAGGGGATGGACACACACAGGGACCTCACTTCAGTGGTGCGTGACCAAGGTGGGGAGGCCCAGGTAGGCGTTCAAGCATCCCCTGCTCGCAGAGGAGCCTGTCGCCTCCACTGTCTCCATAGAACGTTGTCTTAGTAAGGATCAGAAGATAGTTAGAAATTCTAGAGGAGGCACTCCTCCCAAACTCGGCCTTTGGGGATTTCAGAGAGGAATAAACAAGGCCTAGCATGGCTTTATGACCCGCCGGCACTATTTTATTTATTTATTTATTTTTCTTTTCTTTTCTTTTTTTTTTATCTTTTTTATTTTTTATTTTTAATTTATTTATTTATTAAAGATTTCTGCCTCCTCCCCGGCACCGCCTCCCATTTCCCTCCCCCTCCCCCTATCAAGTCCCCCTCCCTCATCAGCCCGAAGAGCAGTCAGGGTTCCCTGCCCTGTGGGAAGTCCAAGGACCACACACCTCCATCCAGGTCTAGTAAGGTGAGCATCCAAACTCCCTAGGCTCCCACAAAGCCAATAGGTGCAGTAGGATCAAAAACCCATTGCCATTGTTCTTGAGTTCTCAGTAGTCCTCATTGTCCACTATTTTAAACGCCTGCTTCCCGCTCTAGTCAGTAAAGCTAGTGAGTTCTCAGTCTGCCCGGAACGGTCCCGTCCTTCGCTCTCACAAAAGGAATGGCTCCACGCCTGTCTGACACCCATTCCCTCTGACGCTGCTTTCCCGTCTGCAGGCATCCGCTGAGGGGATTTCCTCGCTGACAGGAAAGCACTGGTGGAAGCTGCTTGTACACATGACCAGGCCCAGGGGCTGGAGAGAAAGTCTGGCGATTCAACAGCCCTTTGAAACTCCTTGCAAGTCAGTGCCAAGGCCGTGAGTGCCCAGCAAGCAGCAGTGTGGAGCGGAAGGCACCTGTGTCAGAGAAGGGGCCCTGAGACAGAGGATGTGTGGTCAGGGAACTGTCTCTGTGGTGTCAGCTGACCCAACTAGCCGCACTTGGGTTAAAAAGTCAATGGAAAAATGATCCTTCCTCAGTTACTTTTGTTTTGGTTTTGTTAAAATTTCTTTTGGAAAAAAAGTAAACATCTGGATGTCTTTATGGAAAGAGTCATTATGGTCACTAGGGTGGGGGGTTACTTCTTTTTCCTTAAGATTTGATTCGGTTTGGTCGAGGAAGGTCTGAGGGTAGAGAAAGCCCTGGCATGGGGTGACCGCTTTGTGGGTCTTTAAACACTTTGCTAATGAATCTCCAGCTGGGAATATTTGGGGGCCCTGGACAAGACAAACCAGGTATTTGTTCCAAGTCTGAGCCATTTCCTTGAACACCAAGGTTCCTCGAGCCTTGAACAGACAGCTTCCCTAGGCAGGGGAATTCCCACATGGGTTTGAAGTGAGCTGCTTGTGTGAACCAAGCTGCAGGCACAATCGTCTGTGCCTACACTCTCAATACTGTGCATGTGCAGGGGCGTGAGGAGACAGTCAGTCTTGCTGTACTTCAGTCAGAATCCCTCTTGCCTTCTGTTTATCTTTCTGTTGTTTGTTGTGTGCTTGTTTGTTTTTGAGACAGGGTCTCTCTATGTAGCCCTGTCTGTCTTAGAATTCTCTATAGAGACCAGGGCTGTCTTGAACTCACAAAGATCTGCCTGTCTCTGCCTCTTGGGAGCTGGAATTAAGGCCTGCACTATCACACCATCTTCTTCCTCTCTCTCTCTCTCTCTCTCTCTCTCTCTCTCTCTCTCTCTCTCTGTGTGTGTGTGTGTGTGTGTGTGTGAGTGTGTATGTGTGTGTACGTGCATGTGTGCATACGCACGCATGTGCTATGCTCACGTGTGTAAGACAACATCAGGTTTATGTCCTTGCCTTCCGTGGAAGCACATTGCCCACTAAGCCATCTCCTTGGCCCCTTTCCTCTACTGAGACAAGCTCCGGTCACCTAGGCTAGTCTCAGACTCACTCTGTAGCTGAAGATGAGCTTGAACTTCTGGTGCTCTCACCCCTGTCTCCGAAGCGCTGGGATTACAAACACATGTCACCCCTGCTGTCTCAATGCCATCCTTGGGTAGTATATTTTTAATGGAGACATTTGAGGAGAATGTGCCTACCTCTGCCTGCTACCTTTAAAAAGAAGCTGCAGAAGGAAGGGTCTCTGAGCTTTTGTGCTTTTCACATTCTTCTCTTCTGAGTTTAGACTTAACCACACACATGTCCAATACTTGGTTCCTTTTAAAGAAACAGAACTTCAAAATCCAGGGCCAGACATGCCACTGGAAGCCCTCCTAAGAGGAAGCAGAGTTTCTCCCTTATTCCAGGTAGAGCATCCTCACTCCCAGCAGACCCCAAGCCCTACATCTTACAGACAGACTTTGGGGCCCATTTAAAAATGAGATATCATAATTCCTCAGCTAAGACCTGAAGTGAAAATCATGTTCAAAAGCTTTGTGAAGACATGCACCATCCCCAACCTGCGCATCTCCTTTATACCCTGCACGCTACCCTGCCGTGTGCACACGGTCTATGCAGCACTTCTTCCTGACCACACCCTCCCCAGCCTCAGTGGTCAGCCACAGTCCAAAGACATTAGATAGAACATTCCAGAGGTAAACAGTTCGTGGGTGTTCAGCAGCATCTGTGATGAGGTCCTGCCTGCCTTTAGTCTCCCAGTGGCCGCCTTGGTGAGCAGACCAGCTGTGGCGGTACCCACGTACTAGTGATCATGGTCCCAGAGCACAGGGAGAGTGGTAGGCAGTTCAGACATGCTTGGGGTAAGTTGGGCAGGCCCTCGCTTAGTGGAAAAGGTACAAGCTCTTGAGTAAGATGGACAGACAGATGACTTAACAAATCTATGGAGAAAAAGAGATTCATGATAGTTTTGCCATCATACCTCAGACTGCCAAAGGCACAGCCATGGTGAACATTTAATGCCTAATTAACATGGAAAAGGCACATCATTTGGGTATGGATTTAGAAAACAAAATCATCTGTCAGTTGGATCTCTGTGAGTTCCAAGGTCAGCCTGATCTACATAGTGATACACTAGAGATAGATAGATAGATAGATAGATAGATAGATAGATAGATAGATAATAGATAGACAGAGAGAGAGAGAGAGAGAGAGAGAGAGAGAGAGAGAGAGACCCTGTCTCAATAAATAAATAGACAAAGAGAGAGAGGAAGGAAAGAAGGAAGGAAGGAAGGAAGGAAGGAAGGAAGGAAGGAAGGAAGGAAGGAAGGAAGGGAGGGAGGGAGGGAAGGAGGGAGGGAGGGAGGGAGGGAGGGAGGAAGGAAGGAAGGCTACATTGCATTTGATGCTAACTTCCAGTTTCAGATACTCATAGAGGATCATGAGATACACTTGAGCAGACAAGGATGGGACCACTCTTCTCTATGAAGCTTAATTGAAATACATAAATTTGACTCACTGGGTAATCAAATGTTGGGAATGTGTTGCACAAAATTCCAACAAATTAGATTCTATACCCCCCATGTATGTGTGTGTGTGTGTGTGTCAGAAGATACACCAATGCTGGGTGTCTTCTATCCCCCTTCATCTCACTCTTTGAGACAAGGTCCCCCATCAAGCCCCGAGCTCACCAGCTAGCGATCAGGGAGCTTGGGGAGCCACCTGTCTGTCTCCCCACCCACCAGGATTATGGAGAATGGTCTCCATGCTGACTCATGCAGTGGGCACTGGGATCAGAACCAGGGTCCTCATGCTTGCACGATAGGCTCTTTACTGAGTCTTTTCTCCAGCTCCCTGGGTTTGCTTTTTAAATGTCTCTGACACAGGACTGGCAGGTGCTTCCCAAACCTTCTCCATTCTCCCTCTTGAAAGTCCAGCACTGTCAACCGGAAGTCATACGGAAGAACAAAGGGCCTGAGACTTTGACAAAGTCCTCACACAACCGAAGGTTTGCTACTATTGGCTTTCATTTGGGGGATTTCTCTGCTCTTGTGAACCTTTAAAAATGCCAACATTTATGGGGTGTAGTGAGGAGCAGCAGGCCACTTCCCGCCGACCAGCTCCACCCGCTAGCTTTACCTGAAATAATTACACGGAAACTGTATTCTTTTAATCACTGCCTAACCCATTAGTTCCAGCCTCTTATTGGCTAACTCTTACATATTGATCTAACCCATTTCTAATAATCTCTGTAACACCATGAAGTGGCTTACCAGGAAAGATCTTAACCTGCGTCTGTCTGGAGTGGGAGGAATCATGGCAACTGACTGACTCGGCTTCTTTCTCCCAGCATTCTGTTCTGTCTACTCCACCTACTTAATTTTCTGTCCTATCAGGGCCAAGGCAGTTTCTTTATTTAACCAATGAAATCAACAGATAAATATAAGACCCACCTCCATCAATGGGGAAGCAATGCCGTATGAATATAGGACTCACTATCCCTTCAACTGAGAGATTAAGGACGAGCAACTATGGGAAGAAGACCAGAGAGAACAGGAATGGTTGGCAAGAGGGACCTGTGCTCAGAAGCTCAGAGAACAGGGCGAGGCCACTGAGGAGTTAGAAACAGAATGGCCTTGAAGCTTCATCTCATGTAATTTACAGTTCATATAATTGACTTCTCTGTTAGATGCCGGTCCTGCACGTGCCCAGGGGGAACACGCAAGGAGCACTTTGAAGTCCTGCAAAGGGAAGATTAGTAAATACAAAATACACTTATTGTTACACCTGACTCCAGGCACAGAGAAGGGACTTTTTCTGCAGGTGTCTCTAGCCCTTGGTGTCTTCTGAATCAGAGAAAAGATAGAAGCAGTTTGTACATTTCAAATGGATAAACAAGAAAGCTGGCTTAATGTAGATTCACCTCGAAGCAGATTCCAAGGCAACCATCTGGGTTGTTCATTTGGGAGGGACTGGGAGGAGCTGGGGGTGAGGATGAACAAGTTGGGTCATACATCAGTCCTGGGAAGGACAGAATTCATCCGTGGAGCTCTAGCGTGCTCAGGAGATTCTAGCTCTGGTTCTCCTAGCCTCCTCCCACGCACACACAGGGAGGCACACAGTCTCTGCCTCTATGAATGCCATGTGCTGTACCAGAGAGTGTCGAGGAGATGCGCTGAGAGGCAAGTATGTGTAGAAGGGCCACAGAGCACCCAGAAGTCCGCAGCGAAGTCTAACCAGTAAGTGTGTCCTGCCTCAGAACAAACCCAGACTAGTGTGCCTTCTAGTGCTATGAAAAACATCATAGCCAAATGCAACTTAGGAACTATAGGATTCATTTCATCTTACAGCTTACTATCATGAAGGGAAGTCAAGACAGGGCCTGAAGCAGACACCATGTAGAAACCCTGCTTACTGGCCTGTTCGCTAGGCTCACATTCAGCCACCTTGATTCTCAGACCTCCCAAGACCACCAGCCCAGGAGTGGCAACACCATCGTGGACTAGGCCTTCTCACATCAGTCACTAACCCAGAAAGATGCCCGCACAGACTTACCTATGGGCTAATCTAATGGAGGACATTCCTCAATTGATGGTCCTCTTCCCAGATGACTCTGGCTTATGTCAAGTTGGAAAAGCTTACCAGAAAAGTCCTGTAAGGAGTTTCTAATTTTTTCATTCTTCTCGACAATGATTTCTACTTGCTTGGTGGTTGGTTGGTTGGTTTATTCTGCCATCGTTGTTCTGGTCACTGTTGTTTTGAGACTTGCCCTCACTCTGTAGACCAGGCTGAGCTGAAGCTCACCATACAGTCCAGACTGACTTCAAACTGGCAGCCATCCTCCTGCCTCAGTCTCTGAAGTGCTAAGATTACAAGTATGAGACACAACACTCAACTTGTTCTCTACTTAACTTCCTGACAACTTCCAAATCACCTTTTTTTCAACATAGACCACTTAGTTGAATCCTTGACTCAAAAAGATTCATGTTTCCCAGTGCTTCACAGACACCATTTCTGCTCGGCAGAGAGCATCTCCTGCTCAGCACGCCTTAAACACTTTTTCTCTCAAATCGGTTTCTACCTCTCGTCTCCACCAACTCAGTCAGTGACAGAAACATTCATCTACACACTCCAGTCAGAAACGTCCAGGGAACCTTGCTCCCAATGAGGCCAGTTACCCCCTGCTGTACTGTCTCCCTCCATCTGTCTCCAGATTCTCCGCCACGTCAGCGGTCACCTGATGGTTGCAGCACCCGCCCCCCTGCCCTGCCAGCTCCTTTTTCTTCTTTCTCTAGACTGTTGTCTGTGGACTCCAAGAGGATGATTTTGAAGATTTCACTTTATCTTAATTATCATTTGCCAAAACCTTTTGCTGAGTTTTCTCTGCCTTCAAAGTGAAGTTCTCCCTTGTATTTCATCTTGCGTTGTGCGTGAGGGTTTCGCTTGCATGTCTGTGCAAGATGGGAAATGCAGGGACCTGAGGAGTTCAGAAGAGGATGTCAGGTCCCCTAAAGCTGGAATTACAGATGTCTATAAGCCACCATGCAAGTGCTGGGAATTGAACCTGGGTCCTCTGCAGGAGCAGTCAGGGCTCTAACCTCCCCAGCCTCAGTTCTTAGCAGTTGAACAGGACTCCTGACAACTTTGTTCACGCCAATTCCAAGCTCCACCATGGGCTCTGTCTCCGCTTTGATTCAACGTTCTTTACTTTGTTGTTTTGTTTTATTGAGAGCTTGTCTCGGGAGCCCAGCCTAGCCTTGAACTCATGGCAAGCCTCCTACCTTAGCCTCCCAAGGACTGGAATTACAGGCATGATCCCTTCTATTTTGAGTTCTGCTTGAGCCATATCTGTAGGTTCTGATTTAGCAATAACATGCAGTGACTCTCAGTGGACGCTACACCTACTTGGATTTTCCACAGAACTATCAGACCCTGAGCAAAAGCCACAAGCAAGGCACTCGGTTCACTCCTAGGACTGGATAGTTCCAAGTCAGACCCAGCTCTCACCAGAACTGTCTCTTCACACCACAGTAGCCGATGGACACACCTGGGCCTGCTTGAAATCTTAGTGCACCAGGCAAGTGCATCAGGCGTTTTCTTCTGAGTCACTAACCAGCTCCCAAATCATGACAAGGAGACTTCTTGTTAGTGATAAATGCCTGCCGAGCTTAGGCTCATTTCTGGTTCACTCTTTTAACTGTTCTCTTCATCTGCGTTTGCCTTGGGGCTTTGACTTTTCTTCCCTTCTATATCTTACTCTCTCTGCTTCTCCACGCCTGCTGGCTAGCAGCTGCCTGCCCTGCCCTGGGCGTGTCCCTCTCTTTCTCCTTTGTTCTTTCCCCCTTCATCCCTTTCTTCTCTTGAGCCTAGATTTCTCCTCTTACTTATTCTCTCTGCCCACCAGCCTTGCCTATGCCTCCCCCACCTAGCTACCGGCTGTTTAGTTTATTAGAACAATCAGGTGCCTTAGGCAGGCAAGGTGAAACAGCAACACATCTTTTCATAATTAAACAAATTCAGCATAAACAAATGTAACACATCTTTACATAGTTAAAGTAATTTTCACAACAAGCGAGAGCCCTGAGCAACTTCAGGATCAAATATAATTCTCGATTAGCAGCTCTCATCTCAATCTCGAAGCTACTAGTTTCTACTGCTGGTAACCTCAGCAGCCATAAGACCCAGCCAGGTCTGCCTGAGAAGGAAAGACCATTTGGTTGAATTCATGATTAACCCACAGCCTCCATCACTGCCTCCCTGATAGTTTAGTTCATGAGACCATCAGACTAGCAGCAGGGGAAATAAAAAAGGAAGTTGACATGGCCCCAACTCTAATCATTGGGTTCCTCTGTTTGCAAAGAGATTTTCCTCATCATAACAGACACGTTGGCTCTGTTCGAAGGGTTCCAGTCACAATCTTCTCCAGAGCTGCTTCTCAACCATTACACACCAGTAAGCCTGGATAAAGAAACACTTCCATACTGGTTAGAAAACAGCAGGCACCCTGAGTCACAGCTCATAGGGCCTTAGTTTCCCCTGTTCCTGAAGCTCCAGATTATCACTTTATTTTGTCCCTTATCAGATTGCAGGCTCTCCAGCAAGCTCATCACAATTTCTCTTGCTGTCCTGTGAGTGTCCATAGATAGAGCGTGGCCAAGTCTCAGGAGGACACTGTCATAGAGCATGGCCAAGTCTCAGGAAGGACACTGTCATAGAGCTTGGCCAAGTCTCGAGAAGGACGCTCTCATAGAGCATGGCCAAGTCTCGGGA
>JABTXL010003013.1:549989-566144 GCA_025134845.1 Neodon shergylaensis
CTACAGTGTATCTCTGGGTGCCCATCTCCCTCTACAGTGTATCTCTGGGCACCCATCTCCCTCTACAGTGTATCTCTGGGCGCCCATCTCCCTCTACAGTGTATCTCTGGGTGCCCATCTCCCTCTACAGTGTATCTATCCTCTGAGCACCATCTTAGTCATTTACTGTGACCAGTACCTGAAAAGAAGCAACTTCAAGGAGGAAGGGCCTATTTCGGCTCACGGTTTCAGTGACTACACTCTATCTTAGTGATAAAGACATGGCAGAAGCCACATACAGCATCTAGTATTGTACCTGAAATCAGGAAGCAAAGAGCAGGTGGAAAAAGGACTGGACTGCAGAACCTTAAGGCCCACCCCTGGAGACCCATTTCCTCCAGTGAGCCTCCATACCCTAAAGGTTCCATAACTCTAAAAATGGCGGCACTGCCAGGGATGTTCAAACATATGGACCTGTGAGACATTTCATATTCAAAATACAACGAGCCTTATGCTTGAACCTCTAGGAATCATTGTCATATCTATGAATATTTAAAATAATCATCTAGCACTTGATTATATTGTCCTAAGGGACTATGTGATATGATCAGAGTTCTGGGTGGGAGTCTATGGCAAGGTAGACATCACTGAGGTAGGGAGAGTGTCAAAGGGCTCAGAGGCTTACAGAGCCGTGGATAATGTATGGTGGTTTTATCCAAAGCATAGTCAAAGTCAGAGCTGCAAAATTACCCTTATGTTGTTGAATGTGAAGTATCTGCCAGTTTTGATTATTCATTTGCCAGCTGGTGGCACTGTTTGGGAAAGTGGTAGAATTATTAGAAGGCGGAGTCTCACTGGAGGAAGTCAGTTGCTGGGAGAGAGCCTTGGGGTTTCTGTCTGCCCTGCTTCCTGTTTGCCCTCCTCTTTCTGGTCTACTGGGATGAATTAGGCAGCCTCCCACTCCCACTGCCACAACCGTAAGCCATTCCCGCCACGATGCCCTCCTCCTTATCACAGCGTGCACCCCCTCAAACCATGAATCAGAACAACCTTCCCCCTTAAGTGGCTTCTTGCCAGGTATCTGGTCATTTCAATAAGCAACGTATCTGGTGAACCTATGTTAATTTTCTGGGAGGGAGAAAAAGATATCTAAATCTAACTACTAATCAATGCCCACTGTGTAGCGAGCAGCCTGGTTCCTTTATCATCTGCCAGGGGTCACTACAGGATTCGTAAGGGAAGGGCACTGGTTGACCGAGCTGTTCTTTCAGAGTGAAGATGCCAGGGAGGTGACCTAAGGTACCGAATGGGAAACTGAGGCATAGCCCCTAACCTAAACTCCATTTGTGCTCCTTGATGCTGACTTAACAACATGTCCGTGTCCCACTTGACAGTGCTGCCCCATGCTCCCCACTGCTGTGATGCCAGCCTTCCCGCCTTCCTTTTTATTTAACCAGACTTAGGGCTTAAACAGCAGGAAAAGCAACGTGGAAAGTGGGTGGTAGCGACACATGGCGCTTCCCGGCTCAGAGCTCCTCTCTGGCGTATTTTTGACAGTTTTCAAGCTAAGCCCCAAAATGTTGCATCTCATCAAACACAATCCCTCCAGACCCAAACTCTAAATGCACACACACACCAGATGGAGTGTTCTCCATCGGGAGATGCTCAGGATACGGGCTCAGCCAAATGGGAGCAGCTTGCCTTCTAGACCACAGACTTGCGGCCCACCATGGAGGCTGAAACGAAGCTACTGTACTCCCATCCCAGCCTCACCCAGGACCCACTAATAATACGGGTTTTCCAGCCATGGCTCCTGCAACCTGCTTGCCCTGCCTCCCTCGCCGCGCCCTCTCCGGGAGGATGTGCTCTACGGTGTGGTGGGGCTGGTGGAAAGTTGACTGCCCAAGCCAAGAGCCAACACAGCCAGTGCTGGATAAATGGCTTGAAGTGCTTTCTCGAGGGACCCTTTCCAGGTACAGGAGCGCCTCGTAACAGATCGGGCCAGAGCTGGCAGACAGCCTTTGTCAGGAGCACATTAAAAATCAAACTACAGACACCATTTGGAAAGCATAGAAAGCTCAATGCTGACATCTTATGTATTGAAACACTGTTACATAAAAGTGACCACAAAGCCCCAAATTCATACTTTCCTACTTTGTGAGGCTGGTTACCACCAGGAATAAACCTGTGAAAGTATGAGGCTGACTGTGGAGCCTCAAGAGGCCTGAGGATAAGGCTGAGCCTCATTCCAAACCTGGGGGTGAGATCAATGCCCTGGCCCTCCAGAGAAGCCAGGCCTGCCGCAAGGTGAGGGAACCAGAGTTGTGGTCTCACCACACGGGTCTGGGGGCAAACACGGACCTGAGCCAGGGCAGACCCAAGAGTCGCTTCCGGGACCCCTTTCATGTACCTCATAAAGCCCAGACACGTTGGCACAGTTCTCAGGGTTTAATGAAGCGTGGGCCCTGGCTGGAGCCAAAGGGGCATTAGGGACTCAGAATGGGCTTCTTTCATACCCTGAGAGACGCTGGTGCCAGAGGCCAGACTTCTGCAACAGCTTTCCTCTGAGGAACTCAACATGGTTCTCCTCTGGCTTCCCTCAGCATTTCAGTGACATCTCCACCAGGTCCTCCCCATCTTTGTTTGGAAGCAGGACCCAGCATGGTTGAGGCAACCCCAGGACTAGAGCTGGAACCCCCGAGTCTGTGTGTGAGAACAACAGGGGCATTTCCACCAGAGCGAGCTCCATGGTCCCCACACTGCCTTGTCTGGTCAGTACAAATCTGCCCAAGAGAAATTCCTCATTGTACTCCCCGCTCCAAGACATCCTAAATGCAGACCACTCAAGGTCAGGGAGTTAATTCCACTCTGTCCTCAGGACTTCAGTAAGTAAGGTGCAACCCCATACCAAAACCCAAGGACATTCAAGGGAGGAAAGCTTCCTTTAGGCTCACAGTTTTGGATGGTCTCAATCCATCAAAACAGGAAAGAAGACTAGAGAGCAGACCGTGGGCCAGTCCAGGGCTGGGTTGCAGCTCTCCAAGTCCTGGACCTACCTCCTTAAAGTCCCAAACACCTCCTACGCTAGTAGCACCAGCTGGGGCAAGCGTTCTGAACAGGCGCCTGTGTGAGACAATTCAGAGTTGGAACCACAGCAGGGCAGAATGCGGGTGTTAGACAAGACCTGCGTCATCTCTGACCCTAACAATGCTCAGCTCTGGGTGACCTTGAGAAACCTTGGTTTCTTCACTGTCAAAATGAGGGTTCTCTAAAAACCCAGGACCTCCACACCCAAAAACCACCGAGGTGAGAGGAAAGACGCCACCAGACTGTGACTCTGTGCTCCTGCTGAGACTTCAGCAATTCCAGACAGCTAATAATTTGTCTCTCCTCCAGAGAGGGCCTGGGGTCAGGGGGAAAAGGTGGTCCCAAGTCAGGCCTTCCCACATTTGAGCCCCAGTACCGCTACGTCCCACTGTGCACATCTGAGCCCCAGTACCGCTACATCCCACTGTGCACACCTGAGCCCCAGTACTGCTACGTCCACTGTGTAAACCTAAGTGCCACGCCCTCCACACTTCCTACTAGCAAGTGAAACTGAGGAGTAGACGGATTTGTCTGGAAGGAGTGTGGTAAAAGATCTTGGCATCTGGTGTGGAGACCGTAACAACCACCCGAATGTGGAAATGACTCTGGCACTGAGCACAGGTGGAAACTGGGGAAGCAGCGAGGACTCCGAGGAGCGCTTTAGAGAAACGCCAAAGTACAGTCGTCACATGGTTGTGTGACTCTGGATCATGGCTGTGGCTGAGGACTCAAAGAAACCTGGGCAAGCTCCACAGAGAAAGAAAGGTGTTCCTTCCAGGGAAGCAGAGAGCTTCATTGCCACCTGACTTCTTCCTGGTGCCGATAACAAACACCGGTGTGTTTCGGTTCTCTCACAGGTTAAAGCGGAGGGGCATATGCCTTATGACTTCGTGAATTCCCACCCATAATCCTTTATTCTATTGACCCTGAGCCCACGGTGAGGCAGAATGTCATGGCAGTGGAAGCATGTGAACCAGGTGGCTGGTCACAATCATGGCGGATAGGAAGCAGAGAGAAAGACAGAGACTAGAAGCCAGGTGTCACCTTCAAAGTCAGGCCCTAGTGACCACGTCTCCCAAAATCGTGCCGTCAACTGAGGACCACGTGTTTAATAGGTGAGTCTATGCGGGACAGTTTGCACTCAAACAATACCAGATTGGTGTGCGAAAAACTGACGGCTTGGTTGTCAACTTGACCTATTCTGTTGGTCGTCAGCTTGACAACATCTGGAACTAACTAAAATCCAAACGGCCGGGCACACCTGTGGCAGATTTTTGTTCTTAATGAAGTCATCTGAAGTGGGAAGACCCACTTATAATCTGGATCTTTGAGGCGGGAATCTGGGCCACACCTGCTGCTGGCAGCCTGTTCAGAGGACATGGAAGAAGGAAACTTGCTCTTTAAATGCTTCTCTCTCTCTTGCTGGCATTAGAGGCTACTGCTTCGGGATTCTAGCATCTACTGAAGATGAGCTGAGACATCCAGCCTCTTGGGCTGAACAACTACCAGATTCTTGGACTTTCTGTTGGTAGACGGCCATTGTTGGACTAGCTGGGCCACAGTCTGTGAGCCACTCTAATAACATAGCAAAATATGTGTGTGTGTGTGTGTGTATGTGTGTGTGTGTGTACATGATTTATTATATTATTTTATAGAGAGAATAATATATATGTTTATGCGTGTGTGTGTGTATGTGTTCTATTCCTCTAGAGAACCCTGACTACTGCCAGTCAAGAAACCATTAAATACAATGATTTTGAAATTTTTCAGCCCTTTTAGGTCATATATTTTACAAATGACAGCAAATGAAAATCAAATCCAAGACACTTAAGGAAGACAGTGTCCTCCACAGTGGAAATTGATGGAGGTGGGTCTTGTATCTTATCTGTTGCTTTCATTGGTTAACTAATAAAGAAAACTGCTTGGCCTGATAAGGACAGAAAATTAAGTAGGCGGAGTAAACAGAACAGAATGCTGGGAGAAAGAAACTGAGTCAGACGGTCGCCATGATTCTCCCACTCCAGACAGACGCAGGTTAAGATCTTTCCTGGTAAGCCGCCTCGTGGTGCTACACAGAATATTAGAAATGGGTTAGATCAATATGTAAGAGCTAGCCAATAAGAGGCTGGAACTAATGGGCCAAGCAGTGTTTAAAAGAATACAGTTTCTGTGTGATTATTTCGGGGCATAAGCTAGCCATGCGGGCGGCCGGGTGCCGGGGATGCAGCCCCGTCGCTCATATTACTACAGGAAATGCCCTGCAGACACATGGCTTAAGTCATGGGTTCATCCAATTAAATAATAGAACTTTCAAGAATTTAAGCCATTCTGTCCCTCATCAGAAGTTTATAAAGGAACAATTTTAAATTTACTGTGCATATTTTCTAGTATAGTAAACTGCAGAGGAGATCAGAAATGTCCCATAGAGTTTCTAAGAAATGGTAACTGAGAAACTCTCAGCTTTGACTGGAAAGCATCAAAAAGATCAAATAAAAAGCCTCAGACTCAAGACTTCTGTGACACAAGAAGAGACACAGTGAGAAAAGTGCTCAGTAGTAAACACTGACTGTCACGAAAAGGGGGTAGCCCAGAGGTCAGTGTCCAGACTCACGGCTGTTGAGAACGCCCAGTCAGCAGGGGCGGCAGTCCCAAGGAGGCCCACGTCCACCCCACTGAGTTCCAGGGCTGCCTGGCATTTCTGTGTGCCTCTACACCTCCATATCCCAATCAGGGACAGCTAGGGCAGTTATCCAAGGGGACGAATAACTTCCCTTTGAAGCTCCCAGGTTACACATGCATAGAGCAAAGCAGAGGGGACCCACGTAGGGCCTATGGCATGCGGGAGAAGTTGGTGATGGGGCAAAAAAGAACAAAGTCACAATGTCAACATGAGACCTGTTTCTTTTTAATTATTAGGGGAAAAAAGATGGGGTAGTGAGATGGTTCTGTTGCTAAGGCATGAAAATCTGAGTTCGGTCCCCACAGGACACATTTAAGTCTGGATATGGTGGCATACACCTGCAATCCCAGCGCCAGGGAGGCAGGGAAAGAAGCTTCCTCACTGGCCAATCAGGTTAGCCTACTTGGTAGATTGTCCTCTGGCCTCGTGATGGCTAATCTCAGTGTCAACTTGGCCACATCTGGAATTAACTGAAATCTGAGCAGCTAGGCACACCTGGAAGGTGTTTTCCTTGGCTAGATTATTTGAGGTGGAAGACCCACCTACATCTGGACTGCACCTTCTGGAGGCAGTCCAGTAAAGTGATGGGAAAGAAGGGCTGGACGGTGGTGGCACACGCCTTTAATCCCAGCACTCGGGAGGCAGAGGCAGGTAGATCTCTGTGAGTTCGAGGCCAGCCTAGCCTACAAGAGCTAGTTCCAGGACAGGCTCCAAAACTACAGAGAAACCTGGTCTCAAAAACCAAAAAAAAAGAAGAAAGCTTATGCTCCTTGCCTGCTTGTTCTTGCTCTCACTGGCAAGTTCATCTATCTTGCTGCTGAAGCATTCGTTCACCGATTTAGAAGCTACGTCTAACATAGATGAAAACTGGCAGCTCTCTGGACCCCTGCCCCTGGTACTTCAGCACCAGGTTTGGACAGCTGAGACACCCAGTCTCGAGGAATGAACAGCTATCAGATCCCTGGCCTTTCCATTTGGGGATGGTCATTGTTGGACTGCCCAGATCACAGTCTGTAAGCCACACTAATAAATCTCACATATGTGTGTATGTGTATGTACATATGTGTTTGTATGTATGCATGTATATGTGTGTATGTGTTTTATTAGTTCTGTTCCTCTATAGAACCCTGACAAATGCACACAAGCATCCAACCCTCCCGCTCTCCTGATAGACACACTTAAGGGGTGTCATAGAGAAAACTCTCAGATGAACCCATCTGTACCCAGACTGGACTTGGGTGACAACACTGAGTTATAATGGGGTGAGGTTTACAGTGATGTTATAAGGGCGGTGTATGTTTTGCATGTAGAAGGGATGTAAAAATTAACACCTAGAAGACAGACTGGAATAGACAACCAAGATGGCCTCTTAAATTTTCACTCTTCTCTGTCTCCACTCTCTGACTGACCATGCTGGAGGAAGCAGTGAGCATACCACAAGCTGCCCTGTGAAAAGACTCGCATGGTGAAACATGGAAGCTTGTCCCCAACAGCCGTGTCACTGAGCCGGGAGGCCGGTCCTCTTGTCAGATGAGTCCTTGCACAACCGCAAGTCATCTTAACTGAAACTACCCAAGAGACGCTGAGCCAAAACCACCCAGCCAAGGTGCTCGTGGGTCCCTTCCCCTCATGGAGCACATGATAATGCATACTTGTTTGCTGAGGTGGTGAGGCTTGAGGAGACTTGTTAACCAGTCTCCAGATGCATAACCAGTACAGACACCTCATACTGAATAATGTGTGGGTGCATGTATGCATACATGTGTGTGTGTGGCTGCACATGTACTTGTGTCAGAGGCGTGCAAATGCACATGAGTATGTGCATGTGAAGACTGAAGGTTGATGTCAGGTGTCTTTTTTATTCACTTATCACCTTGTTTTTGAGGCGGGGTCTCTCACTGCCCTTGAAGCTCCCTGATTTGACTAGACTCACCAATGAGAATGCTCCAGCGATTCATGGTCTCTGCCTCCTCAGCTATGGATTGTAGGTAGTGCGGCTGAACCCAGCTCTTTATGTGGATGCTGGGATCCAAACCCAGACCTCCGTGCTTACAGAGCAAGCAGTTGGCCAACTGCATCATTTCTCCAGCCCCATAAACATTTGTTATGGTATTGCAAAAGCGTAACAAAAATAACAGCTGTCTATGTTGTTAAAGGTACAGTCGGTTATTGCTTAGGACTATGCGGTGGTTTGAAAGAAAATGGCCCCCAAAGGGAGTGGCACTATTAGGAGGTGTGACTTTGTTGGAGTAGGTGTGGCCTTGTTGGAAGAAGTGTGTCACTGTGAGGGCAGGCTTTGAGGTCTCATATATGCTCAAGCTACACCCAGTGTCTCAGACCACTTCCTGTTGCCAATAAATCAAGATGCAGAACTCTCAGCTCCTCCTCCAGCACCATGTCGGCCTGCACACCATCATGTCTGCCTGCACACCACCATGTCTGCCTTCACGCCATCATGTCTGCCTGCACAGCACCATGTCCTGCCATGATGACAATGGACTAAACCTCTGAAACTGTAAGCCACCTGAACTAAATGTTTTCCTTTATAAGAGTTGCCATGGTTATGGTGTCTTTTCATAGCGATAGAAACCTAAGACATTATATAATGAGATAAAGTATAATCATCAAGAGTTGGTCACTGTGTGCCACTCAGTCTGTCTATAAGAGACATAAACACCAGAAAATTCTTTCTAGACTCAAACTGTTGTCCCTGGAAAAAAGACAGAAGTTTGTGACCTGTTGGTTTTCAAGGAAATGCTTTAACACCATACAAAGAGAAAACTCTTACTGATACATATTCGGTGCCAAAACAGCTCTGCAACTGAGCGGGGAGAGGAGCTGGTTGTGTTCCTAGTCAATGTGACAGCATGTCCAATAAGGGCAACTTCGGGAAGGATGGGTCTATCTGGACTCGTATCTGGGGGGCTGTCCAGCAGGTCCATCGTGGTGGTTTGTGTACAGGAGCAGATCATCCCCTCACATCTTGAAGGAATGGGAAGCAGGAACAGAGAGTGGAGTGGACAGGCTCTGAGCTTCCAAGGACTAGGTCTGCACAACCTCCCGGAGCGGCAACACCAGCGGAGGACCAAGGTTCAAGCATGTGAACTTGGGGACATTTCACACTCACAACACAAAGAGCAGGGAGGTGATGTGGATGTTCATGATCCCTAGAACCAGAGTTCAGAAGGAACCGGGTTTAATCAATTCACAAGAGCCTCAGAAAACAGCAGAACAAAACTGGGCTGGGCGTTTGGGTTGCAGTAGTTTAAACAGTGGGTCCCCAAACTGGAGACAGGGTTTTCAAACCTAGTAAGACAGGAAGCCGAGTGGAGCCAGGAAGAGGAGGTGGGGAGCTGCAAGAGCCTAAAAAGAGCGAAACTCTGAGTCACAGTTTCCACCATAGTGAGGACAGAGGAGGCATCTCCTTCGCGTCTGTCTGACAAGACGCTGGAACTGGCTGGGACTAAATAAAGCACCAGGAAAGGGGGGCCTTGTCAGCGGCCCTCGGCTTCAGCGCCGTGTTTTGACTACAGCTCCCGGAGCACTCATCGCTGGGAACAGACAAGAGCTGATGTGCACAGTCCAAACACATCCTCCACAGGGATTTTTTTTTTCTTTTCATTTCAGAAAACTCCATCTCCTGCCTCATTCTGACCACATTAGAACCTGGCATCGTGGGACCAAGCTTGTTTTTGACCCTGTCCCTGGAACAGCTGAGATGTCTCTCCTTTTCATTTTTCTCCTTCTCTGTCTTGCTTCTGAGTGTTGAGCCAGTGAGCGGAGCCAGATGGAAACCAGGGCTCTCTGTTTACGACTGAACAGGTACACCACAAACAGCAACGTCAATGTTCTGCCCACGGCCTCCCACATACCCAGACTGCCCCGAGCCCCACCTGGAAGGACCAGTCCCTAGTAGCCAGGGTGATGGTCCCATGTCTGGGTTTATTGAGCCCAGGCGTATTTGCTTAAGAACAACATTCGAATAGAGGCCCCTCAGAAAACTCACATTTCCATATTGACTGGGGGATTTTTGTTTATTACAAAGGAGGTTAAGAAACCATTCTGTATAGTGGCTACATGAAAAGGCAACATGTTCCAGAGAGCCCGGGAGTAACCGTGATGATGATAACCACATTTTAGCATTTATTGTGCGGCAGGACCTCCCTTGAAGGCATCTGAGGGGTGAGCTCCATCTCTCGGGTAAGAAATTGAGGTACAGAGGAGAGAGAAGCAGCTTAATGACAGGTGGCCACTTTGGGGCATCATGTGGGGTGGCAGCAGAGGGTTTTAAACCTGTGCATATATTATTGTAATGTATCTGACAGAAGGTGGCAGAAAAGCTATGGGCATTTTTAGTGTGGGGTGTGTGAGAGAGAGAGAGAGAGAGAGAGAGAGAGAGAGAGAGAGAGAGAGCACGCATGTGTGCATGTTGGTCAGAAGACAGTTTGGGAGGCTGCTTCTCTCCCCACCATGGGGTCCCTTGTCAGGTTTGGTGGGAAACACTCCTGCAAAACCTTCTCACTACCCCTAAGATTTTGCTGTTTGTTTTTGAAATGGGATCTCATTTAACCCAGGCTAACCTCCAACTCACTATGCATAAGCAAGGACGACCTTAAATTTCTGATCTTCTTGCCTCCACCTCCCAAGTGCTAGCATTGCTAGCCTGCTCCACCAAGCTGGGTTTATCCAGACATTGAACCTAGGGCCTCAAGCATGCCAGGCAATCTCTCCTCCAACTGTGTTCCAGTTCCAACCACAGTTACGTCGGGAAGGAGCTACAGGTGCACACATGGGCGTGTGCCACAGCCACATCTTTAGAAGATGTTTCCGTGAAAGCATATGGCTATTCTAGCGAGTCCCAGCCAGTCTCCGAGCCTGGCTGATTGTTCTCGGCAGCACAGGTTCTTGCTGCTCTGCTTTGACCCTGCCGTGAGAAGGAGGGCTCCATAGCCACTGGTCACTGTGTGCAGGGTGGGCCTCTGTGTGCAGGGTGGTCCACTGGCTGCTGTGTGCAGGGTGGTCCACACAAGCCCGAGATTCTGAGTGTTACCCCAGGGGGGATACCGGTGACATAATCCAACATCCTGCTGGAGAAAGACACACAACACTCCCATACGGGCAAGCAAGAATTTAAGAACAAATGAAAACGTTGAGAGTAACAAATGATTACAAAAGAAGGATAAGGGACTAGGGAGGAGAGAGAGGTGGGAGGGGGTTAGCATGACAAAGTCCATGAGCTTACATGAAAACGTCACAGTGAGACCCATTCATATGCACAAGTAATAACTATAAATTCAAAATCTCGTGTTTTGAGAGAACGAAACAGTACTTCTAATTTGTGAGTTTTCATTCTTGTTCAAACCGCCAATCAAATTTACATAATTGAAATCCATTACCAGCGTAGTCACACAGCACTGACAGCCATGCCTACTGTTTAGAAAAGGGGCATGGGGACCTGCTAACGTTGCTCTTGACGGCCACAGGTGAGAAGCCCTGACCCATGGCCTCTCTCGCACCCAGGACCTGCTAACGTTGCTCTTGACGGCCACAGGTGAAAAGCCCTGAGCCGCAGCCTCTCTCGCAGCAACAGCAAGGGCAGAAGTTAGGGATCACTTTGGCAGAACACACCGAAAGCTATTGGCCTCTGGCCCTCTGAGCTGAAAGGCCTCTGTGGCTATTCCCAAGCCTCAGAAGAGGGTTACCTTAGCCACACCACAGGCCCATACACAAACACCACAAATCTAGGGAGGATTATCAGTCAATAGCGCAGCTTGACTCCAAGCAAAGCATGAGCAGCCCCCAGCTGGGCAGCCTTGTCTGGACCAGGGCAGATGACTAAGGGGCCCAGGAAGATGAGTCAGACAGAGGTTCCTCTGCTCTGACTCAAGGCTGAGCTCATCCACCCAGGTGGTGTTGGGAACACAAGCTCCAGAGGTATCAAGTGCCCCCAAACAGACGAACCAAGGAAACACCACCACCCCACCTCTGCTCCAAAGCCGCACTGGGACCCACCATCCTGCTGATGCATGTGTGCTATTCTCTGGATTTTAAGAGCAGAGAGACTGAGGCTCAGAGAGCCTGCCAGTGTCCACAGCCAAGTTCGTGCGTGACCAGAGCAATCTCTAGAATCTCACACCATCTCTCGGGCAGAAGCTATAGACAGGCATTTACACAGCCTGAAGTGGGCAGTTGGGCCTCCTTGCATGACTTCTCTATGGTCGCTGCTCATCTGCATACACGTATTGGTGGTAACGGAACTTCCCAGTGTTTCGCTCCCTCTGTTCTATCACGGCTAATTTTTATGTCAGCTCAATCAAATTAAAACATCACTAGGACATCAGTGATACATACTGTGAGGACTTTCCAGGGAGGATGAACTGAAAAAGACCCTCCTTCCTGTAACATAGGTGACATTATCCCACATTATCCTGGGCTTAATAAACAGAGACGGAGCCTGAAATGAGCCTCTCACTCCTTCGGCCGTGATAGACTGTATCCCCAGACCAGAAGCCACAATATATCCTTAAATTGCTTCTTCGGAGTATTTTGTCAGAGGGACCAAAATTACATACAGAGGGACAAATTACATACATCCTATTCACAAACTTGACAACATCCTGAGTGTAGTTTTATAGAGCGTACACTCTGTTTTCCTGGCGCATACAGCTCTGAAAGGAATGAGCCGCGCTCGCCCCAGCCACAGAGGCCGTCATAAGTAGCCGAGCTTCTCTGGGTCTCCCAAACCCCCCAGAGGAATGACTGAGCCGCAGCAGACCACACATAGCCGCTGTGGCTGCAGAGGTTGGAATTTGCTGGCCAGCTCCTCAAGCGTGGTTTAGAATAAGCGGCTCAACACGGGCGTGATGCCTGCAGTTCAGATTTTTACCGCTAGGTGGCCGAGAGCGCTGGCGGTACGGCTTAAAGGCTTTCCCCAGAGCTGATCACTCCAAAGCTTTAGAAGTTAGGTTATGTAGGAGTTGTAAGCTTCACAGAAATGGGCTTTGCTATTTAAGCAGAGCGAGGGAATATAAAGTCAACGTAGTAAAACAAAAGTCTATAACACAAAATCTCACCCAATTATGACATTTTGTAAAAGACAACTTCTTTTTTTTTATTGATTTTTATTGGGCTCTACATTTTTCTCTGCTTCCCTCCCTTCCTCTCCACTTCCCCCCTTCAATCCTCCCACAAGGTTCCCATGCTCCAAATTCACTCAGGAGATCTTGTCTTTTTCTACTTCCCTTGTAGATTAGATCTATGTAAGTCTCTCTTAGTATCCTCATTGTTGTCTAGGTTCTCTGGGATTGTGGTTTGTAGGCTGGTTTTCTTTGCTTTATGTTTAAAAACCACCTATGAGTGAGTACATGTGATTATTGTCTTTCTGGGTCTGGGTTACCTCACTCAAAATAATGTTTTCTAGCTCCATCCATTTTCCTGCAACATTCAAGATGTCATTATTCTTTTCTGCTGTGCAGTACTCCATTTTTCCTTATCCATTCTTTGGTCAAGGGGCATTTAGGTTGTTTCCAGGTTCTGGCTATGACAAATAAAGCTGCTATGAACATAGTTGAGCTCATGTCCTTGGGGCACGATTGAGCATCCTTTGGATATACACCCAAAAGTGGTATTACTGGGTCTTGAGGAAGGTTGTTTCCTAATTTTCTGAGAAATCCCCACACTGACATACAAAGGGGTTGTACCAGCTTGTATTCCCACCAGCAATGCAGAAGTATTCCCTTCCCCCACAACCTCTCCAGCATAAGTTGTCATCAGTGTTTTTGATCTTGGCCGTTTTTACAGTTTGTAAGATGGAATCTCAGAGTTGTTTTGATTTGCATTTCTCTGATGACTAAGGATGTTGAACATTTCCTTAAGTGTCTTTCAGCCATTTTAGATTCCTCTGTTGAGAGTTCTCTGTTTAGGTCTGTACTCCAATTTTTATTGGATTATGTGTTTTTTGATGACCAATTTCTTGAGTTCTTTGTATATTTTGGAGATCAGACCTCTGTCTGATGTGGGGTTAGTGAAGATCTTTTCCCATTCTGTAGGCTGCTGTTTGTCTTGTTGACCGTGTCCTTTGCTTTACAGAAGATTTTCAGTTTCAGGAGGTCCCATTTATTAATTGTTTCTCTCAGTGTCTGTGCTGCTGGGGTTATAGTTAAGACGTGGTCTCCTGTGCCAATGCATTCAAGTGTACTTCCCACTTTCTATAAGGTTCAGCGTGGCTGGCTTTATGTTGAGGTCTTTGATCCACTTGGACTTGAATTTTGTGCATGGTGATAGATATGGGTCTATTTTCATTCTTTTTACATGTTGCTATCCAGTTATGCCAGCACCATTTGTTAAATATGCTTTCTTTTTGCCATTTGATATTTTTTTTGCTTCCTTGTCAAAAATCAGGTGTTTGAAGGTATGTGGTTTGATATCCAGGTCTTATATTTGGCCCCATTGGTCCTCCAAAAAAAGTTGTCTGATCTGGAGCAAACAGAGTTTTCAGTTGGTTCAGCATCTTCCTCACTAGGTTTAGGGTCTGCTAACAGCTACCGAGTACAATCTCCCGTTCACTTTTTCTGATGTTTAAAAAGGAAACTTTATGGGGCGGTGATGGCGTACGCCTTTAATCCCAGCACTCTGGAGGCAGAGGCAGGCAAAACTCTGTGAGTTCATGGCCAACCTAGTGAGTGAACAGAGTGAGTTCCAGGACAGCCAAGGCTACGCAGTAAAACTCTTGTCGAAAAAAAGAAAGAAAGAAAGAAAGAAAGAAAGAAAGAAAGAAAGAAAGAAAACTTTAACTGTTTCCCCCTATATTCTTGTTTTCCTTGTATTTGTGAGGAAGGGATCAGGCCTCAAAAGTAGCAGAGATCCCCATCCACAGAAAACAAAAGCCTGACCTCGAAGGCCCTCCCTGCTGGCCTGGGACTGAACAGTGAACGGTGAACAGTGTCTCAGGAATAGGCGGTGACCATTGCTCTGCCTGTGTGACATTACCAGGGCCCGGCCTCAACCAATCATGAGCATTTTTTTTTTAAGAAACCCTGTTCCTTTCTAATTCCTTGACTTTTAAATCCTTGAGCCAGAATCTACTATAACAATAATACTTTTGAGGTGCGGCTAGGGGTGGGGCTCTTACCCAGCATGCATGAGGCCTAGGTTCCATCCACAAGTTGATCAAGACCAACCAGTCAGCCCTCCTCCAGGTGTTTCTGCTGAGCGCTTGCTTGGACCTTTTGTGCCCATGAGAGTATGGGGTGCCAAAAGAATCATCCAATCCCATGTCTTTGGCTCCATTAGACTCAGTTCTTCCTTTTACTGTGTCCCTGTGATGGTCACTTTTGGACTTGGAGGGCAAGTGCCAAAGGAAAAGCCATTCCCCATTCTCCGGCTGAGAAACCAGTGTGATCTGAGGAGAGAGGCGCTCACCAGCAATGACTGAGGCAGGCGGATCCAAGCCAGTTTGGAAGACAGAGCAAGACCCTACCTCAAAAAGAAAAAAAAAAAGATTAAAAAAAAAAGTCTGAGGCGCAACCCGACGCAGAAGGCATACAGGTGTGGCTGAAGAGGATGCTACGACAGTTACTCAGACATCATGGTGCCTTTGCCATCAGCAATGGAGCAGACCCTACAGCAGTGAGTAATGCTTGAAAATACCCTTTTAAATTACATGTCTGTTAATTGTGTATATGTGTGAAGGTATGCCACCGTGCACACACAAAGGACAAACTACAACTTGGGGGAGCTAGGTTCTCTCCTTCCACCCTGTGGGCCCCACAGATTGAGCTCAGGTTGTCGGGATTAGCAACAGGAGCCTTTACTGGTTGAGCCACAGGTCCCAGGTCCTTGGCAAAACTTTGAATGCAAAATTTCTGATATATTCCTGGAAAGGCCACTGTGCTACACTGCAGTTACACTGTCGCAGAAATGACAGCAATCCTTGGGGCGCCTGTTTGATTGTTGTAATGGTGGTTTGGGGTTTTCTGAGAAGGGTCTCACTGCGTAGTCCTGGCTGTCCTGGAACTAGCTATGTAGACCAGGCCGGCCTAGAACTCACAGAGATCCATCAGGTTCTGTCCCCACGAGATGGCACTAAAGGTGTGTGCCACCAACGCCTGCTGACACTTACTTCTTAAAAAGATTAGATACTGGGAGGATGATGCAGGAGGTTCACAAGTTTGAAGCCAGCCTGGGCCACAGGAACCCTTTTAGTGAGTGGGGGGGTGTCTGTGTGTGTATGTGTGTGTCTGTGAATGTGTAAGTGTGTGTGAGAGTGTGTGTGTGTGTGTCATATCTTTACATTTTAAAGCAGAGAATCATGACAGGAGAAACTCTCTCCTCACACTCACAGGAGAAGCTCTCCCTCCTCACACTCACAGGAGAAGCTCTCCCTCCTCACACTCACAGGAGAAGCTCTC
>JABTXL010003013.1:569925-583128 GCA_025134845.1 Neodon shergylaensis
ACAGGAGAAGCTCTCTCTCCTCACACTCACAGACAGGAGAAGCTCTCTCTCCTCACACTCACAGGAAATGCACTCTCTTCTCAGGACCTCAGGTCAGGTAGAAACCCCTGATGATAGAGGCAGCATCATGGTAACTGCTGTAAAAGTCCAGCTGTTACCCCATGACACGGGAGCACCAATTCAGCTTTGTGGAAAAGGCCAGTTATAAATGTAACTTTCGAGACTCATGTTCTCCTTTACATAGTGAGTAGGAACAGGGACACTGGTGATAAAGTTAATCTCCCACTCTTTTTTTTTAATTAATTAATTTATTTATTAAAGATTTCTGCCTCCTCCCCGCCACTGCCTCCCATTTCCCTCACCCTCCCCCAATCAAGTCTCCCTCCCTCATCAGCCAGAAGAGCAATCAGGGTTCCCTGCCCTGTGGGAAGTCCAAGGACCACCCACCTCCATCCAGGTCTAGTAAGGTGAGCATCCAAACTGCCTAGGCTCCCCCAAAACCAGTACGTGCAGTAGGATCAAAACCCAGTGCCATTGTTCTTGACTTCTCAGTAGTCCTCATTGTCCGATTTTATCCCTTGCTTTTTCAGATCCAGGCCAGCTGGCCTTGGTGAGTTCGCGATAGAACATCCCCATTGTCTCAGTGTGTGGGTGCACCCCTCGCGGTCCTGAGTTCCTTGCTCATTGTCATGCCCCACCTCGACCAGCAAGGAAGACGCGACCACCAGAGCTCTTCTCACTGCAGTTTTATTCCAGGACTTTTTACAATTCTCTCATTTTCTTCCCCTCTCTCCTCTCTCTCCTTTCTCTCCTTCTTCTCTCTCTCTTCTCTCTCCTTTCTCCTTCCTCTCTCTCTGCAAACCTCTCCCAGCCCTTAAGTAGGCATGGGCTGCCAACCCCGAACTGCCAAGTGGGCACTGCCCATAGGTTCACGCACATGCAGGCAGCTGATAATCATTGCGTGATCATAGCATAGGTCAGGCCTTAGCCATAGGAGTTGATTATATATCTCCATCAGGTGTGATTCCATGCAGCTCTCTACAGTTACCCCTTTTGTTTTGTAAAGCCACAGGCAAGAGTAGAGGTCTGATCTCTGTTAAAAATGTCCAGGTGTCATCCACTCAGAGAACACTAGACCTGTCCGATGTCTTTTTACAGAGGTGGGAGTTAGACACCAACCCACATGCAATCAGACTTGCTCTTCTTGAGGCTGATGTATGCTTACCTCAAGTGCAGTGTGCAAGCCTCGCATCCTGTGCTCGCTTACATCTCTAGCCAAACTTGGGGAGACTGTCCTGTTTCAATGGCTGTGAAGGCCTGAATGATCATAACTGCATTGCAATGCTGTGAAACCCTTATATGACAAATGCACCATAGGCCTATCAGGGAGGCAAGCACCATTAAGCTTGTTAGGGCTCTTATTCCCGCCCACTCCCTCAGATGATCCATGGAGTGATCCAGGAAGATAGTCCTTCTGCCATCAGCTATCCATGCGTGTGGAATCTGCAGTCACCATCGCCACTCGCAGCTTTTCCAGTTGTTGTTCGAATTCACCAGACCAATTACCTAAAAGATATCTAGACAATTCTTTAAATTTTTCATATCACACACAGCCCCATATACTTCCATTCACAGCCAAGCTGAGCCAATTGCCACAGCCACGGCTGTGCTTGCGGCAGCAGCAAGGGCAGTCAGAACTGGTAGCAGAAGGGCCAGCACAGAGGAGAGGAAGGGGAGGCAATCTTGCTTTCCCCTCCCTGGCTTTCCTCTGCCTGCTCCTGTCATTAGGAGTGGCTTTGCCATGACCCCAGGAGCAGTCAGAAATCACTGCTCCTTCAGCAGTCCCCTAAATAACATACCCCAGCTGCCATACCCCTGTGGCTCATTTATTCCCATCAGCTGAGTGCATGGAAGACACCTTCTTCCTCGTGCCCCTCTTTGGCTTCCCTAGCAACTCAGCTGATCCTGCTTCTGCTCTGAAGGGGCCCCGCTTAAACTATGTTTTAGGGAATTTGGGCTACTTCCTGCTGAGCGGGGACTTCGCATTCTTACTGCCATTTTCCAGTCGCGCTCTGACTCAGGTCACAGCGACAGGGGAGAGGTGGAGACTTCTCCCCACCAAGCTGTAAGGTGGAGGCGTGGCAGGCACGGAGCTGCCAGCCCGACCCCAGTCCCAGCAGGTTGTCCTGGGCTGGGACAGAGGTTCAGGCCAACAGATCTTACCGCGGTTGTGCTGTGCTTCTTATGCCCTGAGGCATCCATGCTGGGAGTGGCCTAGCGTTCTGGCCTTGTCGGTCCTTGAGACAGGTCCTGGACGTTTAGGATGTTTACACACTTTACAGTTCCTCAGCGCTCACCGCCTGGAGCCACATAGCCTTAGAGCCGCAGCTGCTCACACTCCACAACAAACTCCGTAGGTCTCGGTAATTCAAACCATATGAATATACCTCCCTTCCTTAGCGTACCTTGTTCAGCGGCAAAATCCAGATCTCTACCAAGTCTGTCCCAGGATGACACATTAAGATTGCCAGAGACGGCAAACCAAAGAGCAATTGTGTCACTTTCAGTCAAAAACCTCTCCAATGCGCTCCGTAACAGCTCATTAAGAGCCAGAAAAATCAGGTGTGATGTTGAAGCGCCCATTCTAAAATCCTATTCTTCCTTTTAGTTTCATTTTAAATCGTCCACTATTGTCGTGGCTCTGACTTTGACCCGTCCGCTATAGTCGCGGCCCTATTACCCCCACTCTCCCTTCTTCTACCAGTGAGAGCAGAAAACCCGCTTTTTGTCGCGGATCCCCAATCTTTACCTTGAGGATTATTTGGTGCACCCCCGACTGCAGCAAGTTCTGGGCTCCACGGAGAGAAGTTTGGAGGTTCCCCGTACGCTTGTCCCCGTACGAAGTGGCGTCCACCCTCGACCAGCAAGGAAAAACGCAACACCCGGAGCTCTTCTCACTGCAGTTTTATTCCAGGACTTTTTACAATTCTCTCATTTTCTTCCCCTCTCTCCTCTCTCTCTCTCCTCTCTCATTCCTTCCCCTCTCTCTCTCCTCTTTCTCTCTCTCTCTCTCTCCTCTCTCTCTGCAAACCTCTCCCAGCCCTTAAGTAGGCATGGGCTGCCAACCCCGAACTGCCAGGTGGGCACTGCCCATAGCTTCACGCACATGCAGGCAGCTGATAATCATTGCGTGATCATAGCATAGGTCAGGCCTTAGCCATCTCAGGAGTTGATTGTACATCTCCATCAAGTGTGATTCCATGCAGCTCGCTACAGCTCATGATCTCTCTCCTTCTGCTCCTGATTTGGACCTTGAGATTTCAGTCTGGTGCTTTGATGTGGGTCTCTGTCTCTGTCTCCTTTCATCGCCTGATGAAGGTTAATATCCAGGAGAATGACTATATGTTTTTCTTTGGGTTCACCTTCTTATTTAGCTTCTCTAGGACCACAAATTATAGGCTCAATGTCCTTTATTTATGGCTAGAAACCAATTATGAGTGAGTACATCCCATGTTCCTCTTTTTGGATCTGGCTTACCTCACTCAGGATTGTGTTTTCTATTTCCGTCCATTTGCATGCAAAGTTCAAGAAGTCCTTGTTTTTTACTGCTGAGTAGTACTCTAATATGTATATATTCCATACTTTCTTCATCCATTCTTCCATTGAAGGGCATCTAGGTTGTTTCCAGGTTCTGGCTATTACAAACAATGTTGCTATGAACATAGTTAAGCATATACTTTTGTTGTATGATAGGGCATCTCTTGGGTATATTCCCAAGAGTGGTATTGCTGGGTCCAGGGGTAGGTTGATCCCAAATTTCCTGAGAAACCGCCACACTGCTTTCCAAAGTGGTTGCACAAGTTTGCATTCCCACCAGCAATGGATGAGTGTACCCCTTACTCCACAACCTCTCCAGCAAAGTTAAGCTTTCGTTATTTGCAGATGATATGATAGTGTACATAAGCGACCCCAAAAACTACCAAAGAACTCTTACAGCTGATAAACACCTTTAGTAATGTGGCAGGATACAAGATCAACTCCAAAAACTCAGTTGCCTTCCTATACACTAAGGATAAGGAAGCAGAGAGGGAAATCAGAGAAGCATCACCTTTCACGATAGCAACAAATAGCATAAAATATCTTAGGGTAACTCTGACCAAGGAAGTGAAAGATCTATTTGACAAGAACTTTAAGTCTTTGAAAAAAGAAATTGAAGAGGACACCAGAAAATGGAAGGACCTCCCTTGCTCTTGGATTGGGAGGATCAACATAGTAAAAATGGCAATTCTGCCAAAAGCAATCTATAGATTCAATGCAATCCCCATCAAAATCCCATCAAAATTCTTCACAGACCTTGAGAAGACAATAATTAACTTTATATGGAAAAACAAAAAACCCAGGATAGCCAAAACAATCTTATATAATAAAGGATTGTCTGGAGGCATTACCATCCCTGACTTCAAACTCTATTACAGAGCTACAGTATTGAAAACAGCTTGGTATTGGCATAAAAACAGAGAAGTCGACCAATGGAATCGAATAGAAGACCCGGACTTTAACCCACAAACCTATGAACACCTGATTTTTGATAAAGGAGCTAAAAGTATACAATGGAAAAAAGAAAGCATCTTCAACAAATTGTGCTGGCATAACTGGATGTCAATCTGTAGAAGAATGAAAATAGATCCATATCTATCACCATGCACAAAACTCAAGTCCAAATGGATTAAAGACCTCAATATCAGTCCGAACACACTGAACCTGATAGAAGAGAAAGTGGTAAGTACTCTACAACACATGGGCACAGGAGACCACTTCCTACATATAATCTTCCACTCTTGTGTGGAGGAAAATATCTGGAAACAGCAGGCGTTATCCTCAAATCCCAAGAAGACTGAAAAGGTTTGCTCCTTCTCAGAGTGGCACAAAGGACCCGCACACTCTGCCTTGTTCTTTGTCCAGCTTCTAATCAGAGCCCCACTTTTCCCCATTCTGCCTCATCTACAGGCCCTCCTTCCACATGTTCTTCCTGCTGCAACTATCTGAATTTCCTGGGTGCTTTCCTTCCTCCTCATCCTCCAACTTCAGCATTGCCATTTCTCTTAGCAAGGTTGATTTTCCTTTCTAGAACATACTCTTTTCTTTTAGGGCATCTACCAAGGCCCATTCCACAGAGACCCATTTCCTCCTTCTAGACCCTGCCCCCTCTCAACGGTTCTAGAACCTCCTGATTCAGCACTACCAGTCTGGGAACCAAAACTGCAAACCATGAGACTATAGGGGACATTTCCCTTCCAAACCATAACACTCAACCCGCCTGGTCCCACAGCTGTTCAGTCCCAAAGAAACACACAGAGGTTTATATTAATTATAAACTGTTTGGCCTGTTGCTTTGACTTATTATTAACTAGCTCTTACAACTCAAATTAACCCATAATTCTTATCTATGCTTAGCCATGTGGCTTGATACCTTTTCTCAGTGAGTCATTCTCATCTTGCTTCCTCTGCATCTGGCTGATGATTGCACCTCTGCCTTTCCTCTTCCCAGAATTCTCCTAGTCTGGTTGCCCTGCTTATACTTCCTGCCTGGATTCTGGCCAATCAGTTTTTTATTAAAACAAATACAAGTGACAAATCTTTGCAGTGAACAAGAGGATTGTCCCACAGCACTTAACTAAGACAGTATCTTCTTGACTGCTAAGGATGTTGCTGATGTCAGTAAAGCAAGACCAACAAACCACACACTCACACATGCACACACACTCGCATGCACACACATACTCATGTGCACACACACTTGCATGCACACACTCACATGCATACACATGCTTATGCACACAAACTTGCATGCACACACAATACTCATGCACATGTACACTCGCATGCACACACAATACTCATGCACATCTACACTCGCATGCACACACATGCTTATGCACACACACTCGCATGCGCACACAATACTTGTGCACATGTACACTCGCATGTACACACATACTCATGCACACACATGCTTATGCACACACACGCACACACTTGCATGCACACACACTCACATACACACACTTGCATGCATTCACACACTTGCATGCAACACACACTCGCGTGCACTCATAAACACATATCAGTCGCCTTTTGTGAAGGAAATCAGCTCCAGTCACAACAGCTTATGTTCAGAGCCTGTGCAAGGGCTCTCACCTCAGATTTCCCGTCTTCCCACTCAGCAGTGGCTGGAAATCAACAGGAACGGAGGTGACTTGAGAAGGGTCAGTTCTCCCCAGAATGACCACTCCGCCACATTTCAGGATGCTTCCTGAAATGACACAACTTTAAGCTTTTTCTTTCTCTCTGGCATTTGAATTCTGCTATCTTTGAATTTGTGGCACTCGATTCTGATAGGGCTGGGAGCTTGTAAGTGGCAACATCAACCCTGAAGCCTCAACACATGCTCCACTGACCTGCTGGATCCCAGCATTAATGACCGTGCTGTCTATGGGAGAGGTCCCTTCCTGCCACAGCCACAAGCTGAGATTTCTCCCCATGCTTGATGGGTTACATATATCAGCAGAAAAGTGGTATACACTATAAATGTTGTTTATTAAGGAAACAATATATGTTTGGGCTGTGGTACACACCTTTAATCCTAGCACTCAGGAAACAGAAACAGGCAGGATCTGAGTTTAAGGCCAGTTTGGTCTGCAGAGCAAGTTTCAGAATAGCCAGGGCTACACAAAGAAATCATGTCTCAAAAAGAAAGAAAAAAGAAGAGGAAGAAGAAGAGGAAGAGGAGGAGGAGGAAGAAAAGGAGGAGGAGGGAGGGAGAGAGGGAAGGAGGGAGGGGAAAAGGGAGAGAGGGAGGAAGGAAAACACTATATTAGGGGAGCTGGCTCAGCAGTTAAGAGCATTTTCCCAGGGGGCTGGAGAGATGGCTCAGAGGTTAAGAGCATTGCCTGCTCTTCCAAAGGTCCTGAGTTCAATTCCCGGCAACCACATGGTGGCTCACAACCATCTGTAAAGAGGTCTGGTACCCTCTTCTGGCCTGCAGACATGCACACAGACAGAATATTGTATACTAAATAAATAAATAAATAAATAAATAAATATTTTAAAAAGATCATGTTCTCAGCACCCACATCACACAGCTCACAACTGCCTGCAACTCCAGATCCAGAGGATCTGATGCCCTCTTCTGGACTTTGAGGGAACTGCATTCATGTGCACATAAGCACATGCATCAGACAAATATCAGAAAAAGAAAACACTATATTTTTCTATAATAAAATTTTAGGCCTTTTTTTCCTTTCCTTTTCTTGTTTGTTTGTTTGCTTGCTTGCTTGCTTGTTTTGAGACAGGATTTCTCTGTGAAGCCTTGGCTGTGGAACTGGCTCTATAGACCAGGTTGGCCTCAAACTCAGAGATCCGCCTGCCTCTGCTTCCAGAGTGCTGGGATTAAAGGCTGTGCCACCATTGCCCAGCTGGGCTTATTTCTTATAATGAAATTTTAAGACTAGATAAACAAAAAACTTGTATTTCCTTTTATAAAATTGAAAGAAACTTCAAAAACCTTTCCATACTCAATAATTAAGGGATTGAGGGTATAATATTTGCTTAGCATGTTTGAGGCTCTGAACTCAGACCTCAGCACCAGAAGGATAGCTACAAAAGAGATTTCCTGGAGAAAGGGGCAAATAAAACAGGCTATACTCACCCACACAGGCAGCTACTGGCAAGTGCACACGGACCACATACGGGCCGGCACACATGGACCATACACGAGCCACACACAGACAGACAGACACAGGCAGGCACACACGGGCCACACACAGACAGACAGACAGAGGCAGGCACACACGGGCCACACACAGACAGACACAGACAGGCACAGGTACACATGGGCCACACAGAGGGAGGCACAGGTACACACACAGTGGGCTGGCTATCAAGTGCAGAGGCTCAAGCCTCTGACCTCAAGGCTACATTTATACAGGATCACACAAGTGACACTCTGCCAAAATTAGCTATATAACAGATTACATCACTGCTTTGCTTTTGGGGTAACAGATATCCAGTGTCAGCCATTTGTGCCAATTCATAGCCCCCCCTGGATGTCCAATGTAAGCCATGTTTTAGCTGACATGTGCCTGCTCCCCACCAACCCAGAAGTAGAACTCTTGGCTTCTTCTGCAACACCATGTTTGCCTGAACACCACCATACTTCTAACCATGACAATAATGGACTAAATCTCTGAACCTGTAAGCTAGTCCCAATTAGATGTTTTCCTTTATAGGAGTTGCTGTGGTCATGATGTCTATGCATAGCAACAGAACACTGACTAAGACACCCATAATAGTAATGCAATATTGTCTAATAATAGACTGACCCTACAGCCTTCTGTTCCAGATAGATGATTGATTGATTTATTGATAGATAGATGATAAATAAATGGATAGAGATGATAGATACTAGAAAGATAAATGATAGATGATAGAGATAGATAGATAGATGGATGACAGATAGATATAGGTGATAAATTGATGGATAGATATAATAGGTACTAGATAGATAGATAGATGAAGATAGGTAGATAGATAGATAGATAGATAGATAGATAGATAGATAGATAGATAGATGATAGACAGATAGATAGATAGATAGATAGATAGACAGACAGACAGATAGATGATAGACAGATGATAGCCTGACCAGTGTGCTGTGTTATCATGGTGCCTCCCTGTCCCCTGACTGATGTGGGAGTGTCATATATATCAATCTGTTGATTTCATTGGTTAAGTAATAAAGGAACTGCTTGGCCCTCATAGGTTAAAACATAGGTGGGAGGAATAAACAGAATAGCATACTGGGAGGAAGAGGAAGAGGAAGTGAGCTCAGACTCGACAGCTCTGCCCTCTGGAGCAGAGAAGCTATGCTCTGCTCTCCCGGAGAGAAGCATGCTCCAGTCTCCCGGACAGACATGAGCAATGAAGCTCCAATCCAAGATGGACGTAGGCTAGAATCTTCCCGGTAAGCGCACCTTGGGGTGCTTACACAGATGATTAGAAATGGGCTAGTCCAGGTGTGAGAGTTAGCCAAGAAGAGGCTAGATATAATGGGCAAGCAGTATTTAAATGAATACATTTTGTGTGTTGTTATTTCGGGCATAAGCTAGCCAAGCAGGCGGCCGGGGTGTTTGGGGACGCAGCCCCGGCTGCTCCTTATTTCAACAAATGGCGCCCTAACGTGTGGACAGCTAAATCCACTGAAAGCCTGAGAAAGCTTGGGAAAGAATGGAGTGAAGCATGTTTTCTTGGTGGCAGTGATTTTTCAGGTCTGCTCTGCTTGCTAGAAGCAAGCAAGCGCTTTCTCTAAGAGAGGCTTCATGACTCAGCTTTAGCTGCAAATTCCTACAGCTCTTTTAAGAGGTCCTGCCACAAAACAAACGGTGTCGACGAAAACTGAACGCATGCTTTTCGGTTTTCAGCCGTAGCAGGAAAAAAGCTGCGCCGTTTAAAAATGCCGACTTTCTGGGCTGTCCTGCCAGGGCAAACTCTGACTCTTTTACGCAGGCGGTTCGTGTGGTTTGCAAGCACAGGCTGCTGAAGCTCTCTTGCTGGCAGGGACCTTGAAACGCCATAGAGTTGTGGCAGTAAACATGGCTACAGCCACTACCTCAGCCAAGAGGCTGGAAAGCTAAGGAATGAGCTGGATCCAGCCATCAAAGCCACGGCTTTAGTACTACTGATATTGCTTGGTAATTTAAAGGCTCGTGTGGTCAGAAAAAGAGAGATATACAGTAAAGAGAGATTCAAAGACAAAGAAAATTTCTAAATGGTTTACACTGTGTTAAAAATATATGCAAGCTAAAAGTTAAAAGTTCTTAAAAGTAAAAAAAGGAAGAAAGTAATTGGGTGTGATAGTACACACCTTTAATCCCAACACTTGGAAGGCAGAGGGAGATCGACCTCTATGACTTCAAGGTGTGGTAGCACACGCCTTTAATCCCAATGCTTGGGAGGCAGAGACAGGCGGATCTCTGAGAGTTCAAGGATAGCCTGGTCTACAGAGTTATTCCAGGACAAAGATACAGAGAATATAAAATAAAAGTAAAAATAAACAAAATAGAGGTTAAAATAAAGCGTACAAAGATGGAAAATACACAGAGAATTTTGATACTGTATGCTATTATGCTCTCTTTGAATTGTTTAAATGCTGAGGAAGGAGCAACAGCTGCTAAAAGATATTTGTTTATAAATGCTGCTGAACTAATCCAACATAGATTTGAAAATGCCTTGACTTTGAAATTTGGATCTAAGGATATGATACTTTGGAAAGGAGTTTCTTCTTTTGTTTTCACAGAGGATGAGACCCTGTTCATTTCTTCTATTCCAATTTGGTATGATACACCACGCCCTCCTGAAAGATTGCTGTGAACACCCTCAAAAAATTACTTTGCTCAACTGCTGACTGAGATGAACCTAGCACACAGGTTATACCATGAAAGACCTAATTAACGACGCCCCCATTCAGCAGGAAGCAGTTTGGAGAGAAAAAACTGCGCCCATGTTCCCAAATATTGTTTATAAATGTTCTTTTACATTTAAAGGGGGAAATGATATAGGTATGAATAATTTGCATTGGTATGGATTTTAAGGTCAATTTTGTTATATGTATATGTATTTCTGATATTGATTAAGGTATTGTGATTGTATAGTTCATTTAAAAGTATAATGTATATAGGTTGTTAATGGATAATCAATAATAGTCAAGCTTGTAGCATGTTAGTTAAGATTTTCTAGATGTACATAGATATATTTTAGATAGGCATTCTTCATATCTTTCAAGGATTATAGAATATGGCATTTTAAATGTTTTAATAACTTAGGACTTTTCATGACAATGAGACACTCTGCTCCTGGCAGTACCAATCTACTTCAAGACGACGATGGGCATCGAAGAGGATCCTTATGGAGTTTGATAGCCATTTGGGCAAGAAACTGCTCTTGCCTGGACTATTGCATAAACTGGACACAGAGAACCCGCAGAGAGAGGACTACTGAACTTGCCTAAAGGTGAGATGATCTTTCGGGGTTCCTGATTCATGAAAGAGTCTGCAAGACATTCTTCAGGACAAGCAGATAGTGACTGCCTTTGAAATTTCCTGCTTTGTGGAAATGTCTGCTGGAAACTATGGGCCTGGAGGCCAAAGATGGATGCCCCAACGGTACAGAGGAACTTTGGGTGACTGTCCAGGCAGCAAGATGTCTATGTCATTTCTAGAGTTTAAAACTTGCTTTTTTCTTGTTTGCTTAGGTAATATTGTATCTTTCTGGAGTCTTTGATGGAGTTAAGAATAGTTAGTTATAGTTATACTTTTCCTTAGTTATGATAAAGATTATTGTAATTTTTACTTGATAACTGTTTTGTTATTTGTAATTTTGCTATGTTAAAGTTATAGCCTTCCTTTTTTTGTTTAAACAGAAAAAGGGGAAGTGATGTGGGAGTGTCATATATATCAATCTGTTGATTTCATTGGTTAAGTAATAAAGGAACTGCTTGGCCCTCATAGGTTAAAACATAGGTGGGAGGAATAAACAGAATAGCATACTGGGAGGAAGAGGAAGTGAGCTCAGACTCGACAGCTCTGCCCTCTGGAGCAGAGAAGCCATGCTCTGCTCTCCCGGAGAGAAGCATGCTCCAGTCTCCCGGACAGACATGAGCGATGAAGCTCCAATCCAAGATGGACGTAGGCTAGAATCTTCCCGGTAAGCGCACCTTGGGGTGCTTACACAGATGATTAGAAATGGGCTAGTCCAGGTGTGAGAGTTAGCCAAGAAGAGGCTAGATATAATGGGCAAGCAGTATTTAAATGAATACATTTTGTGTGTTGTTATTTCGGGCATAAGCTAGCCAAGCAGGCGGCCGGGGTGTTTGGGGACGCAGCCCCGGCTGCTCCTTATTTCAACACGTGACATTCTTCCTTCTCTCCAGGAAAGTGGAAATACACAATTCCTTGCTTTTGTTTTGACTTTGTGCTGTTCCACCAGGCTGGAACAAAGTGTTGAAGAGAATGGGATCTGTCACTAGATGCCACTCCACAGTCCATTTCCCAGCAGCCTCTGGTTGCTCCATGTGCAAGAAACTCAACATGCACACTTACCCTTCTTATGTGTGTATTTGAAAAACAGCACCCTTCTTCCTAGGTGTGGGGCGGGGGGAGCATTTGCAGACGTTGCTATGTGGAAAGGCTGTGCATGACTCACAGACACCCAAACCCAGGGATGTTAGGGATATCAGCTCCTCATAGGTGGCCACTAGACTCTGGCAATCTGTGAATGAATGAATGAATGAATCAATCAATCAATCACTAACCGTGTCCCACACACCCAGGATGCAATGGTGGAAGAGAAGGCTGGGGATACAAAGCACCTACCACTAATCGAGAACCTACTTCTCCAGGACTCTCAGTCACCAGAATTAACTTCATCTTCCCAAATTTGACTCACAAGAAAAGCACAGGATTTAGGAGGCTCCTCTGCCTACCCCACCCTGTAACAAAGGTGATAAATATTTATGGGGAGAGGAGACCCTTTAGGAGAGCTGCCTACAAATTGTACAGCTTCCGAGAGTCATCCCTTAGGCTAAGTGGGGGGCTGTTTGGTGCAGCTGTCTTTTGAGTCACCCACAATCCTGTAAACAACTTCAATAAACTCACGAGTTCACCAAATTTGGTTGGAGTCATTTCTTGGTGTGTCTGTGGGGCCCTATTTGGCTAACTAGATCTTTGCTGTTATCTATGTAATAGGTAAATATAATTTTTCCCTCATGGAAAGTAGTCAGCAGACTGGAAACCCATGGCTCTGCTCTGTAGCAATGTGTCCTGTGGCCGTGACTGAGTGACATGTGCCCACATGGCAGCCCTGTTCCTGTAGCCATGGCCACTGGGGTCGTGGGGAAAACCTGGACCCTCCTCTGTTGAGGCTGAAGAAGCCCAGCCTGTCACTAGCATTGCTTTGGCAGTGACCCTCTGAAAACCCAGTGACACACTGTGGGGTCTGCCATGCTGTGAGCTATGGGCCCAGGTTTAGTCTAGTCCAGTGTTTGAAACACTCCTACGATTTCTCTTAACAAAGACTTCCTGGTCAAACCTTCCCTGCTGCTCCCCCCCACACACACAGCTTGACACGACCCCTCCCTGCTGCTCCCCC